>JAADYK010000065.1:0-45720 GCA_023338225.1 Halophytophthora batemanensis
CGGGCCTAATTGGGCGCCACGTGTGTACCAGTGTTGTGGTACACACCTGAGTCGAACCCGGTCCGACTCTTCCATGGTCATATTCCGTATGCCAGGACGAGAGTATCCCGGATACTCTCGCAACGTGTAACCCCGTTACAACACACCAGCGAGTGCCAGCCGATGGATGTGGCGCGGAATTTCCCGTTCAAGCAGCGGCTACGCCAGCGGTGGATGTAGGAGCTAGCTACTAGTTTGACGCAGCACGGCGGTGGTACAACTTCAGACAAACCTTGCCTTCCTGCTCCTAAGAGAGGCGACGTAGTGAAGTGGGTCGTGGAAGTGTGGGGCTGTCTCAGTGGCAAGACGATTGCCAACGGGTTCTCGAGCATTCCAAAGGAACCAGCAAAAACCACCAGAGCTTAAGCTGTCTTTTTGGCTTGCTAGCTAAAAAATCTGGTAGAACTGAACTTGTTAGATAGCGAAGTGGGGGAGGTGGCTCTAGAGGATGGAATTGTGGGTAGCTGTCTCTCAGAAAAGAGCTTGAAAAACTCAACGTTGGTGCTTCTCAAGAGTCTTTCCCACGCGCGTGCGCATTGTGGTAGGGCATCCGTGGGCACCTTTGTTTGACTCCTCCTGTGCGCTGGGAGGATTCTAGAGGTAAACCCCCTCTCGGATTTAGTGCTAGTGTTCATTTTTGGAGATTTCTCAGTTTTATCCTACATTTTAGAAAGCATATGTCTCACAATCCCAAGATAGACAAACCGGGTTTGGCAGGGTCTTGCTGCTCCGTCGTTACGAGACAAATGCGTGTCGGAAATAAGTTCTGTTTTACGGTACAGATTTGGACTCAAAAATATGACGGACTGAAATGTATGACAGCTAGGTTTTTCTATGGAGCTTGGCATAATTTAGTTTTGGCCAATAATATCGCTCATCTATCGCAACCGAAAATAAATGGACGCAAGCAACGCGTTATTTGTAGACGATCGCTGCCATGGAGGAATGCGAGCTGCGCTTGCTCCTCTGGTCGATTGGAGAAGACGCTCCCTGTCCATGATCAGCCAAAGCTTCCACTGCTCCCAGTTGAGCGATCAAAGCGAGGATGAAAGGACAACCAGCGCGGAAGCAGAGCAATTCCAACGAAAAGGGCGGCGGAACACCTGCAGAAACGACTTTAAGGTACGTGTTCTCGACGAGTTGCGAGCTGGGAGCAGCACAACGACCGTTGCTCGCTCTCATAGCATCAAATGTCGAGCAGGTATATACGAATGGCGCAAGAATGAGGCCAAAATCAGGGAAGTGTGCGCCGAAAAGAAGACCTCAAAGGGCACTGTCGGCGGTCAAGGGAGGCACAGGGTGTTCCCTTTCTCCGACGAACTTATCCAATGGATTAAGCTGATGCGCGGCGATGACTTCCCTCTCAAGACATGTCACTGTGTTGCATTTATCAGGGAAGAATACGCAGAGTGGTCGTCGGTGTATTTGTCGACGCGACACGAGGAGAGCCTCGGGCGTGCTGTGCAGCGGATTGCTATGTCTCATGGGTTCTCGTTTCGTCAACCGACGAAGACGATTCTACCGAGCGTCGAGCTGGAAGCCACGCAGCGTCCATTTGCAGCAGACATCAGGACTGCAGTGACTGCGACGTACGCCCGTGGTTGCACGTTCAACGCGGATGAGACAGCTGTATACTACGACAACGAACCTGGAAGCACCATCTCACAGCGCGGGAACTAGACATCGGCTAGGATAAAGGATCGTTCCCGGTCTGAGCGTGCAAGTGTGCTGCTCTCCGTGTCGGCGACAGGGAAGAAAATCAAGCCGCTCATCATCTTCAAGGGACAGCCCGGCGGCACTATCGAGGAGGGTATGAAAACCTACTCGGACCAAGTGATCGCTACGGTTCAGCGCAACAACTGGATGGATTCTACGGTGTGAATTAACAAATTCGTCAACGACCAGTGGGCACAGTATGTGAGTGACGAACAGCCTGGTTCGCTCGCTCTTTACGTGGACAACCTGAAGTGCGACGTCTCCGAGGACTCCCAAGAAGCATTCGCTGGATGGGGAACTGAGCTTGTCCTATTGCCCAAGAACACTCCCTCAGTATTGCAACCTCTGGATGTTGGGGTTATGAGCCCATTCAAGCAGAAACTACAGTTCCTCGCTCTGACCTACGAGCTCGACAAGCTGCGACGTCAGGATGGAGTGCCGCTTCGTCAACGATTACTCGCACTCAAGCAGATTCTGCCTCCGAGAAGCGACAGCTCCTGGTCGATCGAGTTGAGAGAGCGTGGGAAGGTGTTAGCGAAGAGTGCATCAAGCGAGCGTGGAAAAAAGTTGGTCTTTAGCTGCTAGTTGCAACGAGATAACGAACTTACCCGCGCAGTGGGAGGGGACGTCAGCATGTACACCTACTGTCCTTGGAACCCCGACACCAAGGTTTCACCTGTCAGGGCGACTTCACTTTCCAGTATACGTGGAGGAATCGAACCTCTGTCAGCCAAGTAAAAGGGTAGAGGCAGGTCCTCTGCGCCACAGAGAAAATGAATTGATTGGCTGAAATGGATTGTTTTGCTGCTGTGTCATAGATTTGTGTCCAGAACGATTCTATAGTTAATAATAAACCTACTATGTCACCTTTTGGAGTCCAAATCTGTATGCCGTTCGAACCCAAGCAGAGCCCCGACGACGAGCGACACGCACGAGCGCAGCCAAAAGCGCAGGCAGTTAGGAGTTCTCTGGCTAGGTGCCGCACCCCAGGCAAGCCCGCCGTCGCTGCCCTTCGTCCATGCCCCCCACCGCCTCGATCGTTTCCCCGGGCAGCATGAGCAGCAGCCACGCTCCAGAAGACAGCGCGGCGCGGACCGCTGCGAGTGTGACTGCGAGTGCGGCTGCGCCCGTCGCCGCTGCCCCCGACGCGCGCGACGAGCCGCTGCGACCGGCGCTGCCGTTGCCGCGCGAAGTGCAGGAGCGGCTGCACGGGCCGTGCACCATGAAGCGCATTCTGGTGACGGGCGGCGCCGGCTTCATTGGCGTGCACCTGTGCACACGGCTGCTGGAGCGCGGCCACGAGGTCATCTGCCTGGACAACCTGTTCACGAGCCAACGAGTCAACATGCTGGCGCTGCAGCAGCGGTTCCCCAACTTTGAGTTCGTGCGACACGACATCACGGAGCCGTACTCGTGCGAGGTGGACCAGATCTACAACCTGGCCTGTCCGGCCTCGCCCGTGCACTACCAGTACAACCCCATCAAGACCACCAAAGTGTCCTTCATGGGCGCCATCAACCTCCTCGGACTGGCCAAGCGCGTCAAAGGCCGCATCTTCCAGGCGTCTACAAGCGAGGTATACGGCGATCCGGAGGTTTCTCCGCAGGTAGAGTCCTATCTGGGTAATGTGGACTGCACGGGCGTACGTGCATGCTACGACGAAGGCAAGCGCGTGGCGGAGACGCTTTTCTTTGAGTACCATCGCACACACGGCGTGGACATCCGCGTCGCTCGGATCTTCAACACCTACGGTCCCGGAATGCACCCTTACGATGGCCGCGTGGTGAGTAACTTTATCATGCAGGCGTTGCAGAACGAAGACATCACCATCTATGGCTCCGGCACGCAGACGCGCTCCTTCTGCTTCGTGGACGACCTCGTGGACGCCATTGTGCGCTTCATGGACTGCACCACGTGCGTGGGTCCCATGAACCTGGGCAACCCGCACGAAATGACCATCCGCGAGTTGGCCGAGATGATTATTCGCCTCACCAACTCGCGCAGTCGGCTGGTCTTTGAAGATCTCCCCAACAACGACCCCAAGCTGCGACAGCCGGACATTACGCTCGCGAAGTACGGCTCTGCCACCATCAATCTGCTAGTTCTACGCGCAGTCGACTTGTACTGACTGCCATGATTGTTTGCTGCGTGCGTGGATCTGTGGGTATAGGACGCACCTGGACTGGACACCCAAGGTTGACATCGAGGACGGGCTCATGCGCACGATCGCATACTTCCGCGACCTGGACCTGTCCAAGTACAAGCGGCCCACGAACCACACGGCGCACCGCAGCAGCGAGCAGGCCAACCAGGCCCAACTACCCAAGCCGCATGCCGTCGCTGAGTAGGCAGGGAGAAGGAGCTCTCGACTGTGACTGCTCTGCCGTCTCTGCTGCTGTCTGGCGTTCGCGCTCGTGACTTGCAGATGAAAAGTACTTGCTGCTTGGTGTGTAGCGCTGCTGGCGTGGGGGGTCACTGTACAACTACGTAGGGAATCAATCAACTGGGATAAAGGCGAACTACATGAATATACATGTGTCTTGCTACTGAGCTACTACTGTCTGGTTCGCCGCTGCGTTGCTGCGGACGAAGTGCTCGAGTTGTGCTTTTTGCAGCAAGAACGACGCAGAGGAGACGAGTGGACGGAGGCGTGGGCATGAATGGACGCTGCGAGCTGGTACTGGAAGAAGCTCCAGCCGCAGAAGCACGGGCGAATGAAATGAGAGGCATATTAGGCGACCAAGTTACAGCCTACCTCGCTCTGCTGAACGCATGTCTTCCCTGCCACCTCCCCGATGAAGCTCAACAGCAAGCATCGAGGGGAAATCAGCTAACTGCTGAGCCCCGACCCGCTCCGTGTCGTCCGAGCCGCCGCGAGCACTTCTTGCGAAATGAAGGACGCGCTGGCGCTGCTCGCTGCGAGCTGACGAAGCTGAGAGCTGCAAGCGCGTCCCTCACCTCTCGCAGTCGTTTCTCCCTCCGCTCAATGCGAGAGTTACGAAGAATTACTGGACACGGTCAAACCGCCGGATTTTTCCTCTTCGTCCTTCGCAGCAGCCTCCGCCTCCAGACGTTGGCGCTCTTCGCGGATCTTCATCACACCGCCGCCTTCACCGGTCTCGTAGTTGGGAAATTTCACCAGCACCACACTCATGTTGTCGCGGCTGTAGACATCCATGCATGCACATGCACGTATTTGCCGTTGCTTGGTATCACGTGAAACGCATAGGGGGAGCCAAGAGCATGTAGCAGTGGTGCCAGGTCGGAAAACAGACGCACCTCCCTGCACGAAGGCAGTAGTCAATGATCTCCTCCGCAATGAGGCCCAAGTCATCCTCGCCGTTCTTTATGAGCTGACGCACGTAGGCGCAGAGCTCATCGTTGCTCATAACGTCCCAGATACCGTCGCATGCCAGCACTAGGAACTCTTCATTGCCGGTGATCTCCTCAATCTTGATCTCCGGCTCCGCAGACACCTGCTCCCAGCGAAATAAAGGCGATAGATGCAAGCACAGCACACAGCTTCCTCAGCAATTTCCACAGCAGGCACTAAAGGTAGAGGTAAAGCAGAGAAGCAGAGTATGGCACGCACCTGCTGCTCCTCCGCTTTCTTGCCAACGTTCATCTTGTAGGAGTAGTCGCCAAGCGCCCGAGAAACCTGCTCGTGCGTCGGAGCCAAACCACAGAGCGAGTCAGCCTCCAGCCAATCTGCTTCTTTAGAATTCTGCGAGATGAGAATGCAGCGACACAAGGATACAGAGAGTGAAGCAAGCACCCACCGCAAGGTCACCGTTGACGCGGTTGCTTCGCACCACACCGCCGGCTCCTTGGATACGCTCGCGCTCCTTGGGCTGCAAGATGCAATGACCATAGAGTGCCGCAGTGCAGTCAGTAGGGAGAGCCATTCCCACACCATGGCAGGCGCCGCAGACACTGCATGCAGCGCGTACGTACGTTAATAGGCTTGTGGTCGAAGGACATCTCGATCGTGCGGCCGTCCTTGGACAGCACGCAGCGCGAGTCTCCCGAGTTGGCCACGATGATGTGTTTGGGCGTCATGAAAGCCGAGATGGCCGTGCAGCCGCTCTGGTCGGTGCCGTAGTCGGCGTCGATCATTTTCCTTATTTCCTCGTCGATGGCCATGAAAGCGTCGCGCATCGCCGCACCGATCGCCTCAGGGTCGCTGTCGGCGGTGGGATCCGAGCCCTTAAACACGTCCTTCTCCTTCATGGACTTCGCGAAGGCGGCTATGAGACTGTCCGAGGCCAGATCAGCGACGAGACGGCCGCCGTGGCCGTCGAAGACCGCGAAGACGGAGCTGCCCTTGGGCAGGCCCTCGGGGTCGATGGCCGCCACGTGCGAGTCCTCCATGCCCGTGCGCCAGCCCTGCATGGAGGAGATGCCATACTTCACCTTGTTGCCCTCGCCCCTTTCCGTATCCTTCTCGGTAATCGGCGCCGCCAGGAAGTTCCCCATGCTCGTCTGGAAGTTCTCCGCCTTGCTGCTCTCTCCGTCTTGGGTTGACGCCGTGTGAGGCCGAGCGCTAGTTCTAGTTCTCTCTCCCCCCCCACACACCCCAAAACGACTTTCACTTGTAGTTACTATCGGAGAAGATCGGCTTCACCACGTGGGTTCGGTTTATACCGGTATCACCGCAGTAGGGAGAACACACCTGATTCCTCCTTCTGGCTACATCAGGCCAAAGCTGCCTGGTCATCCTGCACACGTGGCCAAGCGCCTTGAGGTGGCTGTCGCCACGGTGCGGACATGGCACGAGGCAAGGCGTCCAGGCAAGGCGTCCAGGGAAGAAGGGTGTGGAAGCAAAGGTCCCGATTAAAATGCGGCGGTGCGAAGGTGGCGCCCTGCGCGTGTTTGTTGCTCTAGTGGGACCGGATGGCGAAGTACAGCAGCACGAAGACCACCACCACGAAGACGATCAGGTACAGCATGTGCTTGCTCCCGCCCTGGTCCATCATGACGCCCAGGCGCTTCATAGTGCCTCCTAGTAGCCCGTCCGTGTTGTCGAACTCCTTGCCCTGCAGCCGCGTAGCGCCAGCGCCAGCGGTAGCACACGACGGAAGTACAGTTAGCGCTTGACCTCTAGTGCCGGGCAACAGTGCAGTATCGCAAGAAGCTGCTGCACTCCTGCGTCCACGGCCAAAGGAGGCCTGGGTGGGGAAGGCTGCGTACCATGCCATCTAGGAACCGATTTTGGTCCACGACTTCGGAGTGGATGCTCGACGAAAGCTGCAGATACAATGGGCGGCGGCCACGACACAGTTCGGTTCGTCAGTGCAGCAACACCAGAGATCCAAGCCGGGCTACGGCGAGAAAGTCCTCTCTACCTGCTTCAGCTGCGTGATCTGCAGCGACAAGTGGCTGATCTGCTCGTCGTTCTGTTCTTCCAGCAGTCGCTTGGCCTGCTCGCCATTGTCCACGCTCGTTCCAGTCTGCGCGCGCGCGCGTGCATCCCAATCCCCAACGCAAGCAGTGCGGCCGTCGTTATTCGCACACACCCAGGAGACAACGACCCATCGTGCAGCTAGCTTTTCCTCACCTGCGAGCGCGACGAGGCTCCCGCGAACAAGGAGTCTCGGGCCGCAGATCGACTGCTCGCCATTCGGTTGTACATGAACCCGCGCGCGTGCGCTCCGTTTGCTATGCCCAGCCGCTGCGCTGTCGCTGCCGCTATCGCTGCCCCTCGATGCGCTTCTGCTGCCGGCTTGCTTCGAGCTCGGCGTTTCTCGACATAAGACCTCGAGACACGGGTCTCTCTTTTCAGCCAATCCCAGCGCGAATGACGCCCCGTCATCAGCCAATCCCGCACTGCCATCTCTTTGGAGGGACTCCGGTCGGTTACGCTATCGCCGAGCGTTTACAGGCGAATTTGATTGGGTCGTCGGTCGCCCAACCCTAGATAAACATAAATCGTTTATCTAGACCTGGGGGAGTGCCACATTGCGGACCGGTATGGGACCGGTCTCCGTGCTGGAGCTGGATGCCTGGTTGTTGCATACAGCCCTCGAGCACCAAGGGCAACACCATGTTCGCGTTAGAGCGTGGTGACCGAGGGCGAGTGCGGCGGTCTCCTGAAACGAGTCGACCGTTGAGGTTTTAGCCTACCTGGGCTCATAGTGTCTGAATACAGTGCTGTTTGTCTTATGTCTGGTATCTGCTTGCTTCTTTCAACGCGAGCTTGCATTCCGCTCCGGGCCAGCTCCAGTTCTTCTGTATGTCTGTTTGCGCGCCGTGTACGGTCCAGCCCTGCCCACCACCAAGGCGAAATGGTGTACTTTCGAAAGCAGCACGATTCGGAGCAGCTTGTGCTTCGAGGAGCCAAGTCCCGAAATGACCGCGCGCTGCGCAAGGATCCTGTGTGGGCATTTTTCAGAGAAGTCCAAGGCGGCAGTGACCACAAACATCCCATGACGTGCAAGTTCTGTGCCGCATCCGCCAGTCTCTGGGCCGAGTCAATGAGAAATCACCTCGCTGCAGAGTGCGTGAAGGCACCACCAAGTTCTCGCGAACAACTCAGCCTGCCATAAATTGGCTACGAGGTGTGGTAATTCCTCGCGGCTCCACGTCCAAGCACCGCCCTGAGCTCCACTACTCCACGTGACGACGCGTCTTGCTGTTGCAGGCGCTGTCGATCTGTCTCTCAAGGGCATGACTACAAATTGGCAACCCAGCATCTGAACGACTGCCCGAATTTCCGACGAGAATTCGGCTGAGTGAAGAAATGCGACTTGCCCGTCTGGATCCGTCAGTTGAGCCAACTCCGTGCCAACTGCGCAGGGTTCACACGTAATTTCTCTGAGAGCGTTCGAAATGAAAGCGTGAGCTTGGTCACGCGCAACGAACAACCGCGGAGTTTGCATCTCCGGGTGCCTGGACCCCAGGAGCCCGAGTGAACAGGTCTTCGTTCTTCAGGTAGATGCTGCACGAGACGTTTGCGTCACCGTCAAGGGTCAGGCTGCAGAACGAGCACAAGAAAACCTTCGTCGTGCAGTGCTCTTCACGCTGGAGCCACGGCTTGTTCTTGATCCGCCTAGAGCGAGCGGAAGACTCGTGGTCTTGAGCGACTGGGATCCATGCACCCCCTACGCACTGGTCGGCCAACCGCTCCCACCACAGACTGATCTCCCATCAAGAGGAGTGCTTGGGAAATGGACAGGAATGAGTCGGTAGTAGCTCGTAAAACTGGGAATGAACGAATTGCAACTATACAAGTTGGAAGCTAGCTACGAGGAGCCTGGAGTGGCCATCCAGGTGTTGACGTCAGTGGGAAGCGGAGTATGCATATACAACATGCGATGCCACCTCGTGGGAACTGCTATAGGATCACTTCACCGTCGCCAACTGAACCTCATCTCGACAGCATCCACACTGGATGCCATCACCGTCGCGTTGTCGGCCAACGCAAACAGTTTTCTCCAGCACCTGACTCTAGGCCAGCCAGTTCCTGACCGTCTACGTCTTCTGTCAGCCCGGTCTTGGTCTGCGAGCAAGGATACGTCGAACATGCAAGTTGTGTGATGCAATGAAGGCTGTACGCGACGGGGGTCCCTGGAGGTTTGTACGCTCGGCGCCCAGAATTGTTCTTCACTGGCGGCGCAGTGTATGTCGATAATCGACTGCTGGTTCACTTCGCTACAATGTCGAGGTCCCAGTTGGGAAGGACATATTTAGCTTCAGTTTGACTCAAGGGAATTGAAATCTGCAGCTTGCACACTTCAAGACGAGTGCGCATACATCATCAAGCTGCGCATGCTACCAAGAACAGCCAGTTCGATAATCAGCGAACCCCAAGGCAGTTGAGCTCGATGCAACGCTTCCCATTGCTACTTGCTTATCTTCGCGTCACCCCGCTTCGACGCAGGATGATGCCACAACACTACCGACACATGAAGCACTCAAGCGAGCTCGCTTACGGCATGGCGTCGTCCGGACGCTTGATGATCACCGTCTTGTTCTCGAGGTAGTTGTGGAGGCCTGCCTGTCCGTTCTCACGGCCCAGGCCGGAGTCCTTGTAGCCACCGAACGGCGTGTTCGAGTCGAACACGTCGTAGCAGTTCACGTACACCGTGCCCGTGCGGATGCCGTTCGACACCTTGATCGCGTTGTCCAGACTGCTGGTCACCACACCAGCACCCAGGCCGTAGTTCGAGTCGTTGGCACGGTCGATCACCTCGTCAATGGTCTTGAACTTGAGGATCGACATGACTGGGCCGAAGATCTCCTCGCGAGCGATGGTCATGTCGTCCGTCACGTCCGCGAACACAGTCGGCTCAATGAACCAGCCCTTCGTGCCCAGACGCTTGCCACCGCACAGTAGACGAGCTCCCTCCTTCACACCTTCATCGATGTAGCCCAGGATCTTCTCAAACTGCGTCTCATCGATCTGTGCGCCCTGGTCCGTAGCCGAGCTGAACGGGTCGCCCACCACGCGCTTCTTGGAGGTCTCCACCGAGCGCTTCACGAACTCGTCGTAGATGCCTTCCTGCACATACACGCGCGAGCCAGCGATGCAGCACTGTCCCTGGTTCAGGAACAGCCCGATCTGCGACTGCGCGATGGCCAGATCGATATCAGCGTCGTCCATGATAATGTTGGCCGACTTGCCGCCGAGCTCCAGCGTCACGCGCTTCAGGTTGCTCACGTGCGACGTGCGCATGATCTGGTAGCCCACTTCCGTGGAGCCCGTGAACGCCACCTTGTCCACGTCGCCGTGCTGCGCCAAGTGGCGACCGGCAGTGGGGCCCACACCAGGCACAATGTTGATCACACCCTTGGGGAAGCCCGCCTCGACAATCAGCTCACCCACACGCAGCGCCGTCAGCGGCGTCTGCTCGGCAGGCTTGAGCACGATCGTGTTGCCCGCCGCCAGAGCGGGCCCCAGCTTCCACGCCATCATGAGCATCGGGAAGTTCCACGGGATGATCTGCGCGCACACGCCCACGGGCTCTTGCTTCGTGTAGCACAGGTACGGGCCCGAGATCGGGATCGTGGAGCCCTGGATCTTGTCGGGCCACCCAGCGTAGTAGCGCATGGTCTTCAGCACCAGGCCAATGTCCACGTTCTTGGCCACGGCGCACGGCTTGCCGTTGTCCAGCGCCTCCAGAGCCGCCAGCTCGTCGATGTTCTCCTCAATGAGGTCGGCCAGCTTGTACATCAAGCGACCGCGATCGGCCGGGGCCATCGTGCGCCACGGGCCGTTGTCGAAGGCCTCGCGCGCTGCCGCCACGGCCAGATCAATGTCCGCTGTGCCAGCTTCCGCCACGTCGGCGATCTTTTCCTCCGTCGCCGGGTTGAACGTCTCGAACGTCGTGCCCGAGACTGAGGGCACGAACTTGTTGTTGATCAGCAACTTCGTCTGCTTCACCTCTGCCTTGGCCGAGAACGCGCGCGCCAGCGTCAGCGACGAGCTCTTGGCGGCAGTGGCGGCCGTGGCGCGCGCCAGCGCGTTGGCCTGCACGCGCGGCAGTTGACGCAGGATCTGGCGCTGCATCCTGGAGGCTTGAGTCGAAGGTAGAGGAGTGTCGGCGGGCGCGCGAATTGCAGAATGGCTCGACATGGGGGTCTGCGCTTGAGCGAAGACGCCTTTGCAGGCGGTCGATTGTACGTACCTTGCTGGGAGGTCGATTTTGATGGACTTCAACCAGGAATCTTGGATTTAGTATCCAACCGTCACTTCCCTTGCTTCAAGCTTGGCAGTCAAAGCTGATACTGGGCACTTCGTGCTGAGATTGGCGGGGTATCGGTTCTGGCGTCGGCCCTCGCTACTTCGAGCAAGTGCAGTTGCGGGCCACGCGCATCAACTTGGCAGTCGCATCAGCTCTGTCTGTTGAAGAGCCGCGGGCTGCGATCGGCCAGAACGCAAGCCTGCTTGAAGTTCAAGCAGCACCGGAAGACTTCAACCAGGCCAGGTCAAGCTCCCCGGCTCCGTAAGCTCTGCTGCTTACAAACGGGGCCTGGTGCTCGCGGCCGTCTCGGCTCATGGAGAGGGCTCCCAAGCCGATGGACAGGTCTGCCTTGGGCCAGTTGCAGCCCGGCAGATAGGATTCGGAGGCGCGAAGGAGATCGCCTACGATGAGCAAGGCCCGCCTGGAAAAGAACGCAGTAGATGAGTGGGTTTGCTGCCACTCGCAGGTGAAGGCCGTCGAGTTGGTAGAGAGGGATAGATTTGTGGAGTGGGGGATGGCGCAAGTGCTGGGTGGCTGGGCTTGTGCTCGATGCATACAGCTGCAGCGCCTGGTGGGGGGCGGTTGCCAGCGTTGCTCTCAAAGACAGGATTCGTGCTCCGCGCTTTGCGAAGAGAAGAACGCGTCGTGCTGGTGGAAAGCGTCCACGCAGAGAAGGGATTGCATGCCACTTGTGCCGCATGACGTATTGGGTCGCCGGTTTTGGCAGTCGAAGGCACCACTGGTGGCTTCGCTTGCTGATGGCTCGAGCTGACGGGCTTCCATGCGTATTCATCTGGAGCCGAAGTCTCCTCTAGCTTTCGCTATGCAGGCAGGGCTTTCGCCACACCGACACCTTGCCGAAACTGGCTGATGCAGGCACTCGTGCCTGCTCGAGTTAACCCCGCTAGTGCGTTAGAAGGCCACTCGCTAGCACTAAATTGACCGGGCTAGCGGCTACTCCAGCAAGGGATTGCACGCTTCAGTTATGCTGCAGCACGCCGAGTGCTTGCTGAAGGTAGAAATGCGCCAACAGCTGCAAATGACGGTCAGCGCCTTGCAACGGGGCCGGCCAGGCGTGCCTTTGCGCCCACAGCCTCTTGGCTCTTTGCCAGCACGCAAGGTAGTCGCTGGGCGGTGTGATCCCAGCAGGCTTCGCCATGCAATGCGGTCGAGAACTACGACGTCGCTACCCACACCCATTTTGATCGAGGGAGCTGCTGGCTCCTTCACCAAGGCAACCTGTAGGGGTTTGCTTCCAATTAGCTGCACGGCGCGCCAGGAACGCCAACAATCCCAGTCCTGCCTGACCCCCCTTGTCCTCAGCACCCAAGTGGCAATCGAGTGGCCAAGCAGGGCCAGGCATTCCAAACCAAAACCAAGCAACAAAACCGCCAAGACTTCGTCACACCACGTCAGCTGCCTGCAACCTGGACAAGCTCAAATGAAACAAGTGCGAGAGGTATAAATCGAACCAAGCTCCATTCAACGCGAGTTAAATCGAGGGGGCAGCTGAAGAGAATCTACAACCACGACGGCACCAAGAGGCTACGAACGACGACTGGCAACGTCCTACGGAAGCGCTTTCTCAAGCGAACCTCCTTACAGCTTGTCGTAGAAGCGGTCGAGCGGGGGCACGTCCGGGGACAGGCCCTTGCGCACACGCACGCCGTTGGTCAGCTTGCCGGCCATCGTGTTCGTGTCCGTCGGGTCACCGCCCACCACCTGGTAGTGGTTGAACACGCACTGCGGGAACGCCTTGCCACCCGTGTTCTGGCGAAGGTCGGCCGTGAAGCCGAACGACTCGTTCACAGGCAGGTACGCCTTCAGCTGCATCATCGGGGTACCCGGGCGCTGCTCCTCGGCGAACACGTGGCCACGACGGCGCGTCAGCACACCGTAGCAGCCGCCCATGGCGTCCTGCGGGCACTGGATGTCCACCAGGAACACCGGCTCCATCAGAGCGGGCTCCGACGTCAGCTGGCACGCGTACACCACACGGCGCGTCGTGGGCAGGATCTGGCCCATGCCACGGTGAATAGCATCGGCGTGCAGCACCACATCCAGAAGGTTCACGCGCATGCCGCGCACCACCTCCTCGCAAAGCACACCGTCCTTGGTGGCCCAGTTGAAGCCGCCCAGCACCGACTCCTTGATCTCGTTCAGGTACGACACACCCTTCGTGGCGTCCACAAACAGGTTGGCTCCGTTGCCGTCCGGGCCATAGCCCCAGATCTTACGGGCGTCCGTCACGTCCCAGCCGTGGTTGTCGGCCAGGTAACGCGCACGGAGCTTGAAGTCGTAACGCGGAGTCACCTCCTCCTTGCCCTCCTCCAGCTCGTCCGTCAGCTCGTCGCCCAGAGGGCTGGCCACGCAGAACAGACGGTTGTGCTTGTTCGGCGACTTCGACAGGCACGTCTTCGACGACTCCGCCGTGATCGTCTCACGGTACGACACCACCGGCTCCGAGATCTTCACTTCCGTGCCCATGAACTCCTCCTGCAGGTCCTTCAGGCAAATCTCCAGGTGCAGCTCACCGGCGCCGGCAATAATGTGCTCGCCCGACTCCTCCGTGTAACACAGCACCATCGGGTCCGACTTGGCGAGACGCTTCATGCCCTCCACCAGCTTCGGCAGGTCAGCGGCCGTCTTCGGCTCCACCGCAACACGCACAACCGGCGACACCGAGAACTTCATCGTGCGGATCGTGTGGCCCGTCTCCGACGTCGTGATCGTGCCAGACTTCAGCAGGTACTGGTCCACGCCCACCAGAGCGCACGTGTTACCGGCCGGAATGTCGGGGGTCTGCTCCACGTAGCGGCCCATCATGATAAGCGTACGCTGGATGTTCTTCACCCACAGGTCCGTCTTCTTGCCCGGCACGTAGTTGGGGCCAAGCAGGCGCACCTTCTGGCCCGTGGCGATCTTGCCGGCGAACACACGACCGAAACCGTAGAAGCGGCCCTTGTCCGACGTCGGCACCATCTTCGACACGTACATCACCAGAGGACCGTTCACGTCACAATTGCGGATGGCGTTCGCGCACTCGTCGTCCTGGGGACCGTCGTACAGGTTGTCCACACGGTACTTCTGGGCCGTCACCGGGGACGGAAGGTGCACCACGATCATCTCCAGCACGGCGTCAGCGGCCGGCAGCCAGCGCTGCATCACGCGCTTCAGCAGCGGCTTGCCCGTCAGGTCCTTCTCGTCCGACTTCAGCTCCACGCCCACGGCCTTCATCATCTTCTCGAACTTCGCCTTCTTGTCGTTCATGATGGCGTCGAACATCTTGATGATCGGGTCCATGATGAACTGGCAGAAAGCGCGCTTCAGCGTGCCCTCCGCGTTGTTCTTGCTCGTCCACTTCTTGTTGGCCGCGTCGAAGTACCAGTCGCCCCACAGCTTCTGCATCATCTTCGACTCCTCAATGCCGAACTTCTTCGAGTACATGCGCGCGAAACGCTTCAGGGTGAAACCCCACTGGTGGAGGCCAGAGCCAAAGGCGACCGTGCCCTTCTCCGGGTACACCTGGACGTCACCCAGCTTCTCGTCGAAGTACGTGGCAATCACCACGTTCACCGTCTCAATGGCGCGAGAGAACGACTGGTAGCAGTCCTCCGGCTCCAGGTGCAGCTCCAGCAGAGCACGGTCAACCTTGTTCACCATCAGCACAGGCTTCACACGCTCGCTGATCGACTGGCGCAGCACGGTCTCCGTCTGCACGCACACACCCTCAATGCAGTCCACCACCACCAGGGCACCATCCGTCACACGCAGGGCAGCCGTCACCTCCGAGGAGAAGTCGACGTGACCAGGCGAGTCGATCAGGTTGATCAGGTACGAGTTCTTGCTGATCTCCACCTTCGTCTCGGCCGAAGGGTCGGCCACCTCCTCGTGGGCAATGGCGGCAGCCGTCGCCTGCTCACCGGCGTCCATGTCGTACTCGAAGAACATCGAGATACCCGTGGACTTGATCGTAATGCAACGGTCCTGCTCGTCCTGACGCGTGTCCGTGAAACGAGCCTCGCCGGCGTGCTTGGCGGCAATAATACCGGCCTTGGACACCAGCGAGTCGGTCAGCGTCGACTTGCCGTGGTCCACGTGGGCAATCACGGACATGTTACGAATGTTCTTCGTGTAGTCCATGATCTCACGCATCTGGTCGACCGTGAAGTTAACCTGCTCATGCGCCACACAACCACCCCACACACCGGCACGCGTTAGCCCTCGCACTCAACCGCCCCCCACGACCGCCGTCTAAAGAGCCGCCCCGCCCCGCCGCAGCGGAGACTGGCGGAGACCTACCATGGTTGCTGCTTGTTCCGTCGATTCGACGCGGGCGGCGGGTGGCTTTCTGTGGCTCGGCTTTCCCTTCCGGACTAGCTGGCGAACGCTCCAAAAGAGGAAATGGCTCTCGCGCCGCCCCACAACCAGCAGCCCGGGCGGAAAACCCCGAGCCAAAGCCCCAAGGAGGGAAGCCCAGCCAAAGAGAAGCCCGCCGCAGAGAAAAGAGGGCCGGCCCGCAAACGAGTGGAGCACACGCGTTGCCTCGGCCGCCCAGCATGCTGGCGGCTCTATGCGCGATACAATCTTCCAGTCAAAGCGAGGTGGAATGAGGCGGGTTTCCAGCCGGCCGAGGTTTTTTTTACCTCCAGCCCTGGTCTCTGATTGCGGGATCGCCTTGGACGGGGAGACAGGGAACGAGGCGCGTTGACTGGAGGTTTGTATGGAATCTGGGCTTCCTGGGGCTGGATGACTGGCGAAGATGCGAGCTGTGCATGCCAGCGTGGAGGCGTCGGGCGTCGGGCGTCGGGCGCCGCGCGTGGGCTGCGGAGACGCCGTGGAGCCCGGCGCTGGCCGCCTCCGCCCGCTGCGGTGCGGTGCGGTGCGGTGCGCGCATATAACTGGTGGGACGCGAGCTCCAGCGCGCGGTTCGAGCCGAGAGCTGGGGAAGTGGCGTGGCTCTGCCGGTGGCAATGGTCCGCGCGCGGTAGCCCTGCAGGGGCGGGCAGACGGCACCGTGGCTGCTGAAGCCTTGGATCCCCGTGCAGTGCGCCATGCGAGCGGCTATGCGCTGTCGCGCGCGCATGAGTCACGGCTGCTCCGGCACCACACGCAGATTGCCCGACGCCCCATAATCCTCAACATGCGAAGGGCTGGCTTGACGAGATGCGGGTGAACTGTTCCGATCTGAGCTCCGTAGCCGGGCGGACGCTAGGCGGTGGCAGCTTCAAGATCGAAAGAGAAACGCATTGATTTTGACGTGGCAAAGCCTCACCGCGCCACGAACAGGTACTCGTGCTTGCACAACTGCAAATGGTCGCCTTTTTTCTATTTGGTTAGGGTGTTGTGCTCTGGTCTCAGTTCGTGCTCGTGGTGCAAATGGGAACGCCCCTTGCTGTCGTCGTCGCTCGCGACTCTCTTGTCAGTCTGTCGCCTCGTTCCTCCCAACGGCGCACGGCACCTCGCGAGTCCTCAGCGCCACCGTCAACTGGCAGTCTGGCGCCACCGTAATGCGCCTTCCGCGGAAGACATGTCAGGGAGGCTCCACTTGCTGTCTTGGAGGCGATCTGGGGCGGGTCTTGGGGAAACTGCGCGCCTTGGGATATTGGTCAAGCTCTCACTGGCGAGGTGGCGCGCGCGCGACGGTCTTCAGCAAGCTGCGCCTTGGCGCCCACACGTCAGGCCCTCGCGCGGCGTGAGGACACTTACATGTAGGTGGTGTTTTGCTGGTTCAGCTGGCACTGCTTGAACTGATCTAAATAAAACTGGCACGAGCTGATGTCGTTGCTGTTGTTGTTCAGGCACTCCAGGAACTGCTTCTGGTCGGCGCCGCACATGTCCTGCTGCGGGGGCTGCGCCAGCTGCTGCTGCTGCGCGGGGGCGGCCTCCTGCTGCTGCGGGGCGTCCGAGCCGCCCGACATGGAGCCGGCCACGGCGCCAACCGCGCGGTGCGCGATGGCCGAGCCCGTGCCGAAGGCCATGCCCTGCGCCACCGTGCTCATGAGGCCGCCCATCATGCCGCCGCCGCTGCTGCTGCTCTGCGGGGCCGGCGCGGGGGCGGCGCGCGTCGGGGCCGGCGCGGGGGCCGGGCGGCGCTGCTGCGTGGGCGCCGGGCGGCGGGGAGCGGGACGGGAGTTGCGCGAGCGGCCCATGTTCACTGGCTGGCTGGCTTCCTTGCTTGCTTGCTGCTTTTGTCTTCGCGGTCGAAAGGATTCTGACGGTCTCGCGCCGCCGGCCGCCAGAGGCTCCAGCCAAAGCTGGCACAGCCCCAGGTCCGACTGCTCCCAGAGGCGACGATTCGAGAAAGAATTGTCCAGAAGGCCACGCAGGCAAGGGAGTGCAAGCGACTTGGATTCACTATGGTCTGGGCGTGGCGATGATGGATAACCCCTCGAGATTCGGCCGTGGCTCCACCGCTTTCGGGCGGAATGATGGTAGGCCGGCGCCCAGGCGTCAGAGCTTGCGCTCCAGCTGCTCGACGCGCGCCGCCACCTGCCTCAGCGTCTTGTCCACGGCGTCGAAGCGGGCGTTCAGCTGCGTCTGCATGGCCTCCATGGCCATCAGGATGCGGGCCAGCACGTCCGGGTTGGCTTGCTGCCCGGCGTCCGCGGCGCAGCTCTTCGGCGTCTTGTCCGTGGTGCTTGCAGCTGCAGCTGCGTCCGCTGCACCGCTCTGCACCAGCGGGCTCGTTCTGCTGCTCACGCCCGCCTTCCGCCTCGGGACCTTGAACGTGGAGAGGTAGATTGGTTGCGGGCCGTCGTTCGCAGCAGCGTGGAAGAATGCCGCTCGCTTGCGTTTCTCACTGGAGGCCACCTGAAGGAACGGCGAGCGCTCCGCAAGGTACAAGCCCCTGCTCACGTGTGTTGGGGGCAGCTTCTGCTCGCGCGCAAGCATTGAGAGCCGTACGTCAGCCTACACAAGCTATCCGGCTCGAAGGCAGTGACTGCACACCAAACGTACCAATTCGCCAGATAGCGACACACGCCACTCGCCACTCTCGGTACACTCCAAATGCGCAGCTAGAAGGCGAGGGGCGAGGGTGCTCCCCACGACCACCCGCATGTCCTGGACGAAACAACAAGTAGTGCTGTCAGCTCCCGCCTCCTGCCTCCCTTAAGAAGGCGAGACTCCAAAGGGATTCCACCCAGGATTCAAGTTCACCTGCGTCACCAGAACGTCGGGCGTTGCTAGATTCGAGAGCTCCAGGGTCCTTGCAATGCTCCATCGTGCACCCTTCCGTGTAAGCACGTGGAGGTGGGAACGAGCCTTTGCTCGAGGAGGTTGCTGCTGTGGCTTAATGTCCTGCAGGTCAAAGCAGTCGCAGGTGCCGGGTATTGGCACAATGCAGTCAGCATATTCCTTGAGAAGTCAGCACGTTGTCCATCGCATCGAAGCTCAATGCGTTTTCCATGTTGAGCGTACCTCGGTTCGGTTGAGAATCTGCAGTGAGCTTCGAGAAGAACTAGCGGAGATCCGCAGCGACGTCAAATCGATCGTTCCGCTTGGAGCTTCTCCTCCGACATGTTCTTGGGTCGCTGGGGGTCCTTGCGTTCTGGGAAGCTGCGCACAAGAGTTTGAGGCATTAAGGGGGGTTATGTCCGCCAATTCGGTGATCCGCGACGGCTCCTTGGAATTGGTAGGCCTTTGCAGAGCCATGTCTTCTAGAACAAGCTTGGTGTCCGTTGTCACGATGCAAACCGCTGGTGATACGCGAGCAATAGCAGCGATCGCTCCCAATTGGACACTTGCCACTTCCAACTGTCGAACAGAAGCTGACGTGTCCGCTGACGAGGATCTCACGTCGGTTTGCTCATGGATAGGACTAGCCTTTAGTAAAGCGTCCTCACTTGTCCACGACAGAAAGTGCAGCTCATGGTTGAGGGCACTGTCCAAGCAAAGCAAGCACGACGTATGTAGTTGAGTGGGATCTGGCAAGATTTTAGCCGTTCAGGAAGGTGGAAGATCCAAAGAGACTTACATCGACGCAGTCAAGCCACATGGGCTCCATGAACACGCACGCCAGCCATCGTGGAGCGAGGATTTTCTCTCATAGACCGGTCGCAACTGCAGCACCGGTTGTGCTGCGTCGACTAACGCGACCTCTTTATCGGAGTAGATCTGCGCATACAGGAACACAGCAACGGTAAAGCACGGAGAGCATGCGTGAGTATGAATCCCAAACAGCAATGGCATGGCCGAAAACCCTCTCCAGGTTTGGTTTGCCATCGTACGAGCAGGATGTCGGCGCGAGGGTTCCACGCCAAGCCGCGGGCACGTGCAACGCCAACACTGCCCTTCATAGTCGCTGTAAGCTTGCCACTGCTATGCGTGTTGGTTCAACGTGAGGTTGGCCATGAAGGTTGCCATTTCCAGAGCAATTGAGCAATCCATCCTGCACGAATCCCATGCATCGCACCAAACAAAAACAAACTGTACCTCGCAAGTGCCACCTCCCAGATCTCCACTCGCGCAATTGAAGCAATTGCCAGCAGACTTGCTGACGAAGACCCTCGAGACCATGCGGCCAGGCGATAGCGTGTATCTGTGGTGGTGTCCTGGAGTGCAAGTTGTCGCAGTCAATCGAGCAGGAATCTCCTCGTAAAAAACGCTTTCTCGACGACGCAGATATCCACACGAACGCAACAAGCAAAGGGCCTACAGAGGTTGCGTCGACTTGGTGCAGCACGACCGTTTCTTCTGCTTGGTTCATCACCTCGTGTGCGAAACCAGGCGTCTCAATGGAGTCCCCATCGCTCCCAGCAAAGCGAGTGATGGCCACGGACGCGCCGAGCGGCATTGCCGCCGTCCGCAGCCTCGCGTTGTATCCTGCGTTCACAGCAACCGCAGGACGCCGTGAGCTGCAGTCACGTGGCGCGCACTATGCCACGCAAGGCCATGCTCGCACCGTGCTGCAAGAGGTCGGCCTTGGCGGCCGTGGCGAGCTGCGCCTCGCTCCATTCTGCCGGCCCGTTGACCAGCATCTTCGAATCTTGTTGTGTCCAAGCAGCGAATGGAGCCCGGGACTTGATTGGGTGAAAAGGAGGTGGAAGCCTTTGAGATTCTTCCAATCAAACCGACCTCTGTGCTGTCTTCGAGCCCCCTCTATAAGGCGCCTCGGGCAACGTGGCGGCCGTCAGTCAGAAAACTGGAGATGAGCTGACCGCTCGCCCATTCCTTCCTGGAAGCTATCGCCTCGCCTTCCTTTTACCGCGCTCCCTGCCTTGGCACCAGCGGCGGCGCATGCGGCCAGCCTCCCACGGGCGCACGACGCCACCAAGAGTGCCGGCGGTTCGCTAGAGCGGGAGCCCGAGCTGCTCGTGCCAAGCCAAGCCAGCGAGATAGCAGCCATGGAGCCACAGGGCGTTGAGGCGGAGATAGTTGAGCGCGACCGCGTGGCGGAGCTCACCGAGGCGTACGAAACGCTGCGCCAAATCGCATCGTTCCCCGGCGAAGAAGAGCGGATGCGCTGGCGCTGGCGACTGCACCAGCTGCGGCGGCAGCAGCAGCAGCACGAGGACGAGATGCCTGCTCGCCTGGCGGTCCACGCGGCCTCGCTCCTCGCCGCCATTGACAACCAGATCGGTACCATCCCGCTGGAAGGTGAACTGCGGCGCTCGTCACGTGCGCGCGCGTCGTCTGCAGCTGCGGCCATGGATGAGTTCCGCATTACAGTAAATGATGACGACGGCTGCGACGGGGTGAAGCGGCGCGGCTCCATTCCGATCATGGAGAACGAGGTGATGACCACTATGAGCGACGCACACAGGAGCCCGGCCTACAGATCATGGGAGAACATGGCAAGCCTGGTACGCGCCGCCTCGGGCCGTACGCTGAGCGCGCTCACGCGGTCCACGAGCCGAGATCGCGACAGCTCCATGACCTTATCGCACTTGAGCTCGAGCAACGACCACGTCGATAGCGAAGTTTCTATCAGTGCTTCTACTTCTGTGGGTGTTGGAGATAGTACCAGCATTTCAGAAGCTTCTGCTGCTAGCCATCGCAGTATGGAGCTGGAAGAAGAGGAGAAGATGGACGCGGATACCAGGAACAGCTCGGATAATGTGGCAATGCTGGCGTACAGACGCCAAGAAGGCAGCAACGTCGGGAGACAGTCGGTGCCGAAGCTACTGCGGTCCGTAGCCAACTATCTGGGACTCTCTATGGAGGAGACGTTTTTGTGCCAGATCTGCTACGACTACATGCCCATGACGGAGGCCGTGGCCCTGAGTGCGTGCGGACACAACTTCTGTGAGCCGTGCTTAAAGAACTTCTTAGAGTTCAAGATCCGCGAGGGCCAAGTGTACCCGAAGTGCTTCTTCGAGGAAGAGGGGAGCAAGACGGCGTGCTCGACTGAAATTTCCGCCGAGGATATTCGCGCCAATGTGTCGGAGAAAGCGTGGCAAAAGTACGAGAGGTTCAAGTTCAATAAGGAGAACGAGCTGGCTCGGCAATGTCCGTACTGCGATCACTCGCAGATCTGCGCTGGCAGTGACCAACCCGAGTGCGTGTGCGAAGTCTGCGAGCGCGAATTCTGCTTCCTGCACAGTAACGCACACAGCGGACGCAGTTGTGCCGCCTACGACCGGAAGATGATCGCCGTCGAGAAGCTGAACCGTGCCCTGATCAGTGAGATCTCCAAGCCGTGTCCTGGCTGCAAGAACAATGTGGAGAAGACTGGCGGCTGCAACCAAATGAAGTGCGTGGTCTGCGGCACCAGCTTCTGCTGGATTTGCCTCAAGGTCATTGATGACGGCGTCTTCCCGGAGCACTTCCAGGTTGGTCTCCTGACTCCAGGGTGCAATATCTTTTGTGCACGAGAACTGTACTTTGTGTGAAGGAGTCTGACATGAAAGATTGTGTTTTTGTGCTGGTTGTTTGTGCCGTAGTGGTGGAATGTGCGTGGCTGCGCGGGGAACCAAATGTCAGATTTGGAGCAACAAAGCGCTGGGCAAAAGGCACTGGGGCTCGTGATGCGCGTCCTGTTCTTCGTGATCTTTGGGCCGCCGGCATTCCTGCTGGCCGTGGTGTTCACACTGCTATGCTGCTGCTTCTTGCCGTGCACCGCAAACGCCAGCCTCACGTTTCGCCAGGCGTTCACAACCTGCTTCTGCATTTCAGGCTACGTACTCGTGGCACCCGTTGTGCTGGCAGTGGGGCTGGCTGGGCTGGGTGTCCTCATCGGCGGGGCGGCCGTCGGGGCTGGAGTGCTGTTGGCTGTCTCACCCTTCCTCTTCCTCATGATGCTAGGCAGACCCAACTCTCTGACACTCAAGAGCAGCCGGCGTTCCAGTTCTAGTGGCGCGGGTAACGCCGACACGTCCACGGCTCGCGACCTGGAGGACACCAATGGTGACCGATCACCCAGCGACCACACCATCTTTCGTGTCTCCGCGTGAGCTAGTCACTCCAAGAGTTGCAAGGGCTGCAACTGAACACGGAAAGAGAAGCCATATCAGTATGGTGGACTCACCGGACTGCTCCTACTTGAGACAGCGGCAGAGGTCTCGTCTACGCTGTAAATGGTGGAGAAAATGACGGAGCCGAATGTGGGATCTGACTCGGAGGACGCGGTCGAAGCGCCCGCACAGGAGAAGTTGGCGTAGGAGATGCAGTTGTTCGAGGGCGAGACAAAAACAAGAGCGCGACGAAGACAGAAACGATCAAGTTCGATCTCTCCCCGGAGACTGCAACGACTTTCGCTTCAATTCAGACCAAGTCGAGAGGCGTGGGTTCTGGCGTGGTGGGGTTCTAGCTGGGAATTTGGGTCGCCACAGTGGCTGTGGGCATGTCGGTGAGCGGGGATCGCGGAAGAAGCGACGGCTAGAGAGTTACAAGAGCGAGCGCTGTAGCATGTGAACCAGCATGGAATTCGGGTGTACAGGGCTGAAGGAGCAGCAGGACATGGTGGAGAGTACAGGTCACTACCTCGGCCAGTAGCCGCGTGGAGGGTGAGTCTCCCTGACCTCGCTGAGAATCACGCAGACATCTCTGTCGTCTGCGCAGCGTGGTTGACTTCTTCGTGTGCTGCGCAGAGATCACGCGTGTCCATTTGTAGCAGTTCGCCAGCACTGACTGCTCTCTTCAATTATCTAGGTGTAGCGTATAACTTTCAACAGCGCTCCAACCTCTCGCAGAACGCCAAAGCCGTTAGGCTTGAGCTGCCTTTGTCGATCAATCACCGCGTGCAGAACCCGTAGAGCTCTAGCAGTTCAGTCGTCACAGCCATCATAGCCCTGCGGAAACCTTCGGATCGAGGCGTCCAGCCCACGGTTCTTGATCTCGCACCGCAGATCTTCCAGCTTGGCATCACCAAATACCCCACCTCACCGCATCCACGCCCCCAAATGGCCCCGCACAGTGACAATGAATGCGTCCATATCTGCGTCAGTCCTTCTTCTTCTCTCCATGCCAACCCCACGCTCCAAGTAGACTCAACCTCACGCGCGACAGTGAATTGAATCGGCATATTGTGCCATGACTCACCAGCACGCAGAAATGCCTCACACACGCACACACACGCACGAGTACGCAGATGGAGCTACACCAGTGCCTTGACTTTGCTAGATGCAGCAGGAGCACCTCGTCGGTTTATTGCGTCGGATCAGCGTCGACCGAGACGCTAACACATGACTCTGGAATTGTACGACTGGAAGTGACAACCGACGTAGACGCGGCCTTGTCCTGCCCCACGACGACATGCAAGGACACGTACCCATCTGAAGCGTTCCGTCAAGGTAAATATTGCTGTTGGAGTAATGGTGGTAGTCGTGGTACTGAGCGCTCGTGTGCGTGTGATGTAGTGGACTTGGAATGCACGACGAAGTTTGCGGAGCTATCCAAGAATGCGAGCGTGCCATATTTCGGGCTGCTGACAGCTTCTGTACGTGAGGCCCATGAATTGTTGTTTGCTGCCATAGCCGTCGAAATGGTTGCGTCGATCATGCTGCTGCGTGTGTTGCGGTAGAATGACAACAAGGCCGGCCGGTTCCTGTACCCACAGACTAGGGGCGATAGGGGTCTTCCAGATCTCAAGCAGGAAGATCCCTCGAAAGCAGAGCCAGGTCGCGATTGCTGCAGGTGACCCAACCTGCTGCCACTTCTCAGTAAGCAGTGGTCAATTTGAGTGCACGCGTAGTTGTGGTTGGCGGCACGGGACAGCACCACGCTCCCGTGTTCGTCGGCCAAGTCGCTGCTGATCCGCAGCATCGCGTGCTTCCCGCGCGCAGTGAACCCGCAACAGCGATCGCTCGTTCGGCTCAGAATGTCTGCCCCAGCTCTGCCTAGTTGGACAAAGCGATATCCCTCGCTGATTGACGCGGCCCCACGACACTTCTGACAGGAGCTAGTCCCATTGAGGACGTTGTTGGGCGCCACGCGGCGCAGATGAAACTCACGCACGCGCTCAGCAACTACCTTTTGCAGCGCTGTTTTGTGCCCCAAGAAGAGTTTACTTTAACCAAGTCAAAGAGCAGCTGCAGGAGCAACAAGCTCAAGCTGCTGACTGCACTTGCAAAGCAATGTTGTTTTGCGGGGGCAGTCCGCTTTGACTTGGTTAAAGTAAACACTTTCAGAGGCACAATCTTGGTGTCACGCATGGAATGTCATACGTTCATCGAGTGAAAGGTGGACGCGCAATGGAAAGAAAGACTTCAGCTACCGTTTTCCCGAAGCAAAAAACGGTGACTTCCGTCTTGGCACGAGACTCGAAATTACTTGTTGTTTAGCGTAACAGATCGGAGTCCAGCCATCTCGTACTGGAGCCACCAAGGCATCACCTGCAACTTCAGCAACCAACCGTGCGAGGTGATGCCGTTCCGAAGCCTGCGGCCAGAAGAGCGCGGCGCGACGCTGGCAGGCGCGCCCATGTCTGCAGCAGCGCGCGAGTTCTACAGCGACAAACAGTCGTCGGTCTACACCACGAAAGCCAACGCCGCCATCCAAAGGGACCTCACGCGGCATGCACTGGAGCTCTTGCAGCTGCAGCCTCATCAGGAGGGCACGACAGAGCGGTGCCAACCCAAGGATGGCATCTTCTGGCTGTTAGACCTCGGCGCCGGATCTGGACTGAGCACAAAGGCGGCAGGCGCGTGGTTCCGTGAGCAAGGCATGTCTGCGTTCACGGTGGCGTTCGATATCAGCGCGTCCATGCTGTCACTCGCCTCCAAAGAGCATGGGGAAGGCGACAACATCGTGGGAACGAATGGCGTACAGCAATGCGCAGACTTTTTCTGCGGTAATGCAGTGCAGCAGCTGCCTCTCCGAAAGGGGCTCTTCGACGCGGCAATCGGCATCTCCATGCTTCAGTGGCTTCAACCGCGAGGACTGGAGGTCTGTTTTTCGTCGTTGCTGGAGCAATTCCCCAGCACGTGCGATAGTCGTGCCATTTTCCAGGTGTATCCTCCGAGCTTAGAGTACGTGGATATAATGGAGGAGACCGCACTGCGCACGGGCTTCGATCTCGCCGAGGTCTTTGTGTCTTTCCCTCACACCACCACGGCTAAAAAGTGGTTTCTCTGTCTCGAGAAGCGAGGGGGCAGCAATACGACTGACCAAGTCGCGAGCACCCGACAGGGCGTGTCAACCAGCAATGGTTTGTGTCTGTTTGCCAGACGATACGGTCGTCGTTGTGCCTTGCAATGGCTGGGTGATGGAAACGATGGCTCTGCCAAGGACGTTCGAGAGCGACTGGAGAGGGAGCACGTGAAGACGGCGTGGCATATCTGGCGCAAGTATCGGCGGTCTCAAGTGATCGCCGCCTCGTCTAGCGATGGAATAGCGCTCCACGCCAAGGCCCATAAGTCTTTGGAGCTCTACCTGAGCGATAAAGTCATTGGACGAGCCTTGCAAGCGAGATTCGAGACGAGAGCGGGGGGAGTCGACCAGATTTCACACGCGTTTTTCCTGGAGCACCGCGTTGAGGTGGTCGTTGTCCTGCACTCGGTGTGTGGTATTACAGCAAAGCGTGCACCTTGTATGGGATGGTGCTGCACTTCGCACTTTGTGTGGTGCAGTTTCCTTCAGACATTCCTGACGCTGTTCATGTTCCTGTCTCTGGTGTGCTTGCAGGCCTATGCTGAGTCCGCGGGGCTAGAGCGCTCGGTGGAATTGGATACTAGCACTGATCCCAGTCATTTGTGACCAGGGTACGCGCTGGTTAGACGAGAACACATAATTTGTCTGGCTATCCCCGCTAATAGCCGACATCCTCCTCCTCGAGTCAAAGCCGTTGAGTCGAAGAGGTTCTCGACAAACCAAGCTGCTGATCCCAGAGCACGATCAATCCGAAGCAATCCGAGACTATGAAGCTGCTAATGCTGTGCTTGATGGCTGCGCATTGTCCGTGAAACCTCCATTAGCGGACCTGCTCTCACCAGCTTTCTGGGCTGCATCCCGTCCAACAAGAGTCCTCGTCGAGTGCTTATTCCAGCACAAATTGCACGAAAGGAGCTCTTTCTGATCAGTGGTTAGTCTTGTGAGCAAATGGAATTGCTTTCAGATCTATCGAGAATCCCATGTGAGGTCGATCAGTGTGTATTCATCGTGCTCGATCAACGACGCGACCCGCCATCTGCATTGATCCGTACGACCGACACACCGACGTGCTGGGCTTCCTCTACTCTGTTGGAGCTGCCAAGGCACAGCTTTTGGAGCTATCGGATGGAACCACGGCATGGGGCTGAACCATGATGTCTCAACATATTTCTTATTGAGAATGCACCAAGCTGAACGCGCAGCGGCCAGATCACATGCTGGGACGATCAAGCACTTTCGTAGCAAAGGCTAAAGTCTGGCCCAAAGATCGATTAACCAACCTCATCAACCTCTTTGGTACGTCCAGCAATTGAGACCAGTGCTTCTTCGTGTGCGAATGGAAAAGGGCATCAAGGCCACTTCGGTAACCCTCGCGGTTGGTATTATCGCTTCCCGTCACTGGAAACCTCCTGAGTGCACCTGGAAAGGTGGGGGCAGAAGCACACCAGCGTTCGAGTCAGATGTGTATTTAGTTAGGATGTGTGTGGTGGAAGCGGCGCAGTAAGCCGGTGCAGTACGCACTCTTATGGACATTCGACGAACAAACAAAGAACAACGAGTACGTATCTGGGAGGGACGCTACGACTACGTTGCCTTCCTTCTCATAACGAAGTAAAAGTATCTGGCAGTGCGACGGATCTTGTTCTTTTGTGCGCAGATCGGTGGAATTTCAAATGGCCACAGACGTTGGGGTGCGATAACGAATGTCGGCGTATCAGTGGAAGCACAACGCAACACAGGGGAAGAGTACACCGCTCTCCACATCTAAATGATGGAGACCCTCATTCGGCACGTCACAACATCTCTCTTTCACTTGTTGCTGTCCGTCTACCGACCGGAGACTGACTAACTGCTCGTACTCTTGGATCTGTAGATAGGCAGATACGAGCATCATTAGCGACGGGATTTCGATTCCAATAGTACCCCGCCTAATGCTGGTGGCGGACATTCCTCGTTCCCGCCTCAATACCAACCGAAAAGCGAATCCGTTCAATAGCTGGTATTTACTTTGACGTAGGTGCTACTTCACGAAATTGACGAGTTGGGGCAGCCGAGTTGCTTCGAGTTTGTGACCTCGGAGTAGGGAACCCAAGCTCGCCAAAGAGCATGGTGGCAACACTAAGGATCTGTTTCCTTGTGGCGGCTTCATCTAGTCCGAGAAGATCTCTTAGATCCCGCTGAAACGTTTGCTCTGCGCGCATCGAGTCGAGCAAGCGCTGTCATGAGGGAGACGATAAACTCGTTAGGAGCATGTCAGGGCATTACACAAACTGACACAAGCAATAAACACCAGCACAACGATTTAGAGAACGATGGCGACCACGTACACGCAGCGTTGGGGCCAACTGATCTATGCGGGTTACTCGGAGAAGCCTCATGCTGGTGAGCAACACTTCGTGCGCCTTAGATCCAGGTGGCTTCATCTGCTCGCGGCGCGCGTCTAGCTCCACAAGCAAATCTGTCACTTGCTCCAGCATCTAAACGAGAGAACATCAACAGCATATCCATCAGTATGTGCCCGACAGAGATATCTGGAAGGCAACAAACTCAACTCATTGACCTTGTCCAGTACTTCACGGCATGATGGCGACGAGTTGGACTGCGCTTTTGAGACACTCAAAGGGCTCTATCCGTAGTCATCAAACGAAAGTCTCACATTAGACAACGACACCACTTGCAAAGCAGAAGAAAAGTCGTTCCCAGGGTTGGTGGCACGACTCAATACCTGTTTGAACTGCTTGAGCAACTTCTCCAACCGCTCCATGAAGCTTTGGTGCACAGTGGTGAGACGTGCGAGCCGGTGCACCTTCTCCACATACCTCGGCAGTTTGCCAACCTCCTTCACGTCCAGCACGTAACAGCAGCTGGCGACGATTTCCGAGCACATGTGACCCACACGCTGCGAGATCTCGTCTTGTGTGCTGGTTCTGGACGGTCTACTTGCCTGTGACGATCTCATCTTTGCTGTTAAGATGGATGCCAGCGCTGCTGGGTCTAGAGATAGGCGACAATGCACATTCTCCGTCAAATAGGGGCGGCCAGGTGTCGCACTGATCAACGGCGAACTTTCGCGTTCCTCCGATAGCAGAGTCTGGCGATGGTCCCGCGGTGTCTCCGTTTCTACTTGAAGCCACCGCAGCAGCTTGTCTTCCGTGATACGGTCGGAAAGTGAGCTGTCCTGTAGCACCACGTGGCTCGTTCTTCCTCTGCTCTCTCGTACTTCAGCGGTCTGGGCTGAGGCATCACCAACCTCATCACCATGCTCCTGCGTGCTGATTGTCTTAGCTCGTGCACGCAAGGTCTGCACCTGCTTCTTGAGCCGCTCAATCTCCAAATGTGAGCCCTGCATACCAACGAATAGACCACTCCAGTTGTCAGAGACACCGGCAGGAAACTCCTCCTAGAGCCATGGCCATGACTAGAGCGCACCAGAAACTCGCGACGCGTCGGCCGAGCACGCAACATATCGCGCAGCTTGACGTTCTCGCGGCCCAGGTCTATGATGAAGAGTTTCTGCTGCTGCATAAACGTCTGGATGTCACACAAATCGGTTTCCACACTCTCACTCGTCTGGTTGTCATACTGTGGCTTCCGCTTCGTCGCCTCCAGACCTGCTTTCGCACTCTGGCTGGCACCCAGAGTCCGTAAGATGCGGTCAATCTTCTTGGCCCAGAGATCGTGGATCTCCGCCGAGCTCTCCACCTTTTCATCCCAGCCAGACGACCGACACGGCGGCCGCGACGAGTAGTCAGCGTCGTCTCCGTCGTCGTCTGCATAGGAGAAGAAGCCGTCCTCTGTCAGGTCTCGCTCTCGCGCGTCGCTCTCGCGTACCGTATCCGCCCCGCGTTCTTCCGCTCGCTGCTGCTCGCGTGCCAGCTCTTGCTGCACTCGTAGAGCGTAGTTCGCGTAGCGTTTCACGTCGTTGCGCGCCGTCTTGGGTCACACAGCACGCGACAGACAGACAAGCACACCCACAGAGTGAGCACGGCATCTCCTCCACATCCTTGCACCTCCCTGCGTCGCGCTACGCCCCCGGGGGAACCACACAGTGCCCGGACGTCTCGTACCTTCAGCTGCACTCGCAGCTCCCGCATCTCGTCCTCCATTTTGGCAAACGGCCGACTCCCGAATGAACTTCAAAGACCGTTTTTTCCACTAATTCGATCCGTCGGAGCCCAAGCGACAGAGCTTGAAGATTACATTACAAGTTACCACTTGAACCAGTCCACAGGCAGGGTGAAGATGCCGTCCTGCCCCAGACCGAAGCTGCGGCTGATGCAGATGCCACGGCCCTGCGTGTACGTGTCCACGAAACGCACCATCTCGCCTGGCAGTGCCTCCTTCGCGGCCTGCGGTGTCAGTCCCACCACTGTCTTCAGTAACTCCTCGCAGGCTACAATGGCGTCTGCCAGCGGGATTCCTTTGCCACACGTGACGTTGGTGGCACCCATGGCTTCTGCGCAGCGTGCGGCAATGTACGCAAAGGCCTCCAGGTTCGCAGCATGTTCGGCGCGTTGACGTTGGATTAGCGCGCGGTTCTGGCTCAGATACGCCACCACGTCGTCGTAGGAGCTTTCCCACGGCACCTGCACGCCGCCACTCTCCAGAATTCGCCAGTCATTCGAGTTGTCTTCCACGGTCAGCGCCAGTGTCTCCAGCAAGCCATGCTCACTGTGTTGATTTTGACCGTAGAGGTTTCCACGGCCATTGTCCCGCATATTCTGAAGGAAGGTGCGATACCCGAGTGCCGAACACGTGTGGCCTCTTGTGATCTGGGCTTCCCCCAACGCGGCAGTCGCGTCTCGCTGCAACTCCGCCAGACTTTCGCGCGCTGCCTTCATGTATATCACCATATTGGCGTCTATCTTGTCCAGGACTTCGACCCACTGCAAAGGCACGTCCGCCGGGTTCACGGCGATTTGATACTCCTCAGCGAAGTCGATACCCGACGGGTTGGAACTAAGAATGGAGATACAAGCCACACATACACATGCATGAGTTCATCTGCAGTAGTGGCTTGGATATACTGCAGTTCTCTGCCACTCTCACTAACCTGATGTCGATCGTAACGCCTTCCAAGAAGTGTCTGGGGGAGAAGATCCCCTGTTTGTGGGCGTGCACATACTTCCGGAGCGTCTTGAGCAGCACCATAATGGTAGTGTTGAGATGCATTGAGGACCAACCGCAGGAGAACAGCACGTCGTGGATCCCAAGCTCGCGCTGCAGCGTGCGTTTCGCAGACTGGATGGATTGCCACGCGATCTGGCGCTGCTGCTGGAGCACCACAGTCTCCTCGGCTCTCATGAACTCGAAGAGACCCTGCAGGCTCTGGATTGGCTTCTTCCGCCGTCGAGACGCCGAAGCTGAGGACGCGCGGTTGGCCTTAGCGTACATTTCGCCCACCGTAAAATCCCCGAAGTCCATGCCGCACGCTTTCCGCGCCCGCCAGAACTGTTCTCTTTGCCACTCGTCACCTCGAGTGGACGCTGCGGGTTTGCTCTTGCGGGCTCGACGTGGCGACTTCTTGGCAGACGGTTGGGAGTCGCTGCCATCATCAGAGCTGCTACTCGCTACGACCACGCCGCATTCTTTCAAGATGGCAGTCATCTTCCTCTCGATGTTGGTCGTGAGCTCCAGAGAGAAGCGCTTCAGTTCGCGCTCTACCTCTTCGTCTAGTGGTTGATCTTGTACCTGCGTGCTGGGGCTCACAACTGGGACCAGCACACTGAAGTAGACCTGCAGAGCAGTGGCGAGATGTCAGTTGACCGAAGTTCTAGATACTCTGTTCATGCTAGAAGGAAAGCTGTAGCGCACCTTCTCCTTGGAGCCCACGCGCGACCGCATCATGTATCCTCTGCTGCGCTGTGGTGCATGGCGTTCGTCCATAAACTGGTTCAGCAGCTTGATGGACTGCAGGTTCTCGTCATGCACCTGCCCCACAAACCAATCAGCACAAAAACACCTTTTAGCATCGGATTGTGTCTCCCACACAGAGCCACCAACAGTGCAGCCGCACACACAGCGCATACGCCTTACCTTTGGCACATTGCGGAAATGGTCCGGGTGCACGCGCAGCAGGAACTGCTTGAGCGTCGCGGAGCGCCTGGCCATCGTCCGCCGGCTCCGCTTCTTCCAGCGCTTTGCGCTTCTGCTGATTTCGAGGGTGCGCCTCAATACATTCCACATCCGCATGTAGAGCGCATTGTGGAGCGCCCCACATGCATCTCCGGAATCCGTTGAACATCCCCATCCCTACTTGAGCTTTTATTGGGTGGAGCAGGCCTCTACAAATGAGTGACTTCACTCATGTTCCCCAGTGCCTTGCTTGCGGCATCTGGCCAACGCACATATGAGTGGATTATCGACGAGCACGGACGTTTCGGCAAATAGAGGCAGCATTCAAATCGAGCTCTGCAGTGTGATTTGTCGAAAACGACCTCAAAATGAGTGCGGCTTAAACTCGGCAAATAGGCGCAATTTCCTCGTTCTGATTCACCCACTTGTCCTCAGAGGTTGTGGGGTGGTGCTGTTCCTTGGGCCGAGCAGAGCCGCACAAAGGCACAGGGCGAAGCTCAGTCCAGGACGACCGGTCAGTCCGCGATTCCAACGGTGGGGTGGAGACCGATCCAGAAGCTCAAGCAGCACGAGAAGCGAGATGCTGGCGACTGTACGCGCCCTCCGCAAGCCGGCGACGGCCATGGGCCTGCGCGCCTTCTCCGTGCCGGCCTTCACGCCGGACCTCAAGTCCCAGGCGGCCAAGCCCAAGGTACGGGCGCTTGATGTGGGGAGTTATGGCAGAAGGGGGAGAAGGCTGGGTGTTCGTTCGGTTGTTTCTGCGCTTGGTGCTGCGCTTGTGCGGTGGTTCTGACGTTGGGGCGTGTGCTGGATGCGATGCGGTCGGAGTAGAACATCAAGTACTTTAAGATCTACCGTTGGGACCCTGAGACGAAGGAGAAGCCGTATGAGGTCACGTACCCCATCGACCTCGACGAGTACGTGCGCTCGCTGTGTTGTCGCTGCTGTGCGCTATAGAGAGGAGTAAGGTGCTTACACACGTGGCGTTTGGCTGTTGTGTGAACCAGGTGCGGGCCCATGGTGCTGGATGCGCTGCTGAAGATCAAGAACGAGCAGGACCCGACCTTGACGTTCCGCCGGTACGTCCACATCCCAAACAGCAAGGTTTCCGGGGCTTCTCACTGGCTGTTGCGGGGTATCTAACACGAAATCGACATTGCGAATGTGTAGATCATGCCGTGAGGGCATCTGCGGGTCGTGCGCCATGAACATTGACGGTGGTAACACGCTGGCGTGTCTGAGCCCCATCAAGAAGAACGACGAGGTGACGAACATCTATCCGCTGCCGCACATGTACGTCGTGCGCGACCTGGTGCCGGACATGAACAACTTCTACGACCAGTACACCTCCATCAAGCCGTGGCTGCACTCGGATGAGGTGAAGGACGTAAACGTGGAGCACCTGCAGTCCAAGGAGGACCGCAAGAAGCTGGACGGTATGTACGAGTGCATCCTCTGCGCTTGCTGCAGCACCTCGTGCCCCAGCTACTGGTGGAACCCGGACAAATACCTGGGTCCGGCCGTGCTCATGCAGGCCTTCCGCTGGATTGAGGACTCGCGCGACACCACCACGGAGGAGCGTCTACGTGCGCTGGACGACTCGTTCAAGCTGTACAAGTGCCACACCATCATGAACTGCACGCGCACATGTCCCAAGGGTCTCAACCCGGCGCAGGCCATCGGCAAGATCAAGTCGAAGCTCGCTGCTCTGCACTAAGCATCGGACCACTAGCTGCTGCGAATCCGCCCCCACATGCCAGAAACACTTGAGAAACGAGGAGAAGCAGCGGCATACGGCCATGCGAGTAGCGGAGCTCGTGTGGTTGCTCTGTCTGCGTCGTGCACTGTTGGTTCGTGGCTGTCGGCCGTGAAGACAGACCAGATCATGGGCGGGCGACGTCGAGGACGAGAGGAGTAAAGTTGAACGCAATACAGAAAACGAGAAAGCTTTCCCGGTGGTGTCGTGTCGCCTTGGTAGCATTAGCAGAGGCAGCAGCAGCGTTGCAGGAATCCTGCTCCTGACGCTGAAATAGCCAACACAAACGAGCAGTCATTGGCCGCATGTGACGTTGACCGTGACGCGCTGGCGTGGCATAACGCCCCCGTGCGTCCTACCGTGAGTACTGTATTGTGTTAGTTAGTGACTCTGGTCACGGAAGCTGTGTCGACACCTCTTGACCTTCAGAGCTTCAGAGCTTCAGAGCAGCAGATGAAAGGCAAGACTGGGGCCAACAACGAACTTCCATCTAAAGTCACCCCTCGGCGCTTCCTTCACATTGAGCACTTCAACCAAACTACACCGGAGGATCAAGAAACTATGAAAGGAGAAGCGTGAGACGATACGAGGACAGGCCAGGTTAGAGGCTGGTAAGCTCTGTCCCCAGTGCGTCGGCTCCGTGTCTGTGGCCAGAGCCGCCATGCCAGCTCGTTGGAGACCGCAACAGTTCAGCTCAACGCTCCGTCCTGTTATACCATGGCACTCACGCGCTGACTCACGAAGGCCGGGCCGTGGCGGAGCTTCAGCAGCGTTGTCTTGGAACACGTCTTGAGGAAGTTGACCGTCTTCTTGACCCCCATGGTGGACGTGTTGCGACCGTTGATCTCCACGATCACATCTCCCACGCAAATATGCCGCAGCAGCTCGCAACACGGCTCCTGGCACACGTCCGTCACCAGCGGAAACGTGCCTTTGGCCAAGTGCACCTCCTTGAGCTGCAGGCCGATGCTGCGGCTCTCCTTCCACTTGATCAAGTACGTCGTACTGTCAGGCGTGTCCGACATGGTCGTCTTAGGCTTTGGACGACCGCGAACCTGCACTGTCGTGTTCACGGCGTTGGGGGCCACCAGAGGCACTGTTAGCGCCTCTGTCTCGCCCAATGCTGGGAGTTTAGTGAGTCCGCGTCCGCCCTTGCCCTTCTTCTTGTACTTGGCCAAGTTGGCGTTCATCGAAGCCTTGGTCGGCTTCGGAGACGTCGGCACATCCGGTTTCTCCTTCCCCACGTCAGCAGATAAAAGCTTGTCCTCCATAATGTCAACGTCGCGGGAGATGTCCGGGTCTGGCACCAGCTCGTCCATGGTCGGTTCACTCACTTCCGCTGCAATGTCCACTTGAGCTCCCATTCCGTCGCTGGACACTGCGGCCTCATCACTGCTGGGGTTACGCACCTCCTCTTGTCGTACGTTGGTGGTGGTGCCCTCAGTTTCCACCTCCTGCTCCCAATCCAAATCCCACGGCCCGCCTTCGCCTTCTACTTCCTCCTTGGGTGACGACACGGCTTCATCGATAGCTTCTACGGGTGCTGCTTCTGCTGCGTTTACGGCACCCACAGGAGCAGCCACTGCCATCTCTGCAACGACACCCAGCTCCACATCTTTAGCTGCAGTGATATCACTTTCGCCTTGCTGTGATGAGGAGGGAGACACAGCACTGGTCTCCGAGCCCTCAACTGGAGACAGAAGCTCTGGCTTACTGATTGGCGACTCAGGTAGCGCCACGGGCAATTCCGTGGGGCTTTTTGGTGCGATGGGAGACTCCGCTTTGCTGCTGGGTGATGGGAAATGCTCAGGAACTCCCCACGGCTCTGTGGGGGAGAGGTGCTTGGGTTCACTCACCGGCGACAACGCGGGGTTTTCCTCCTCTTGCACTCCCAGCAAGACGACCGGCGCAGTCTCCTTCGTGAAGCTCTTGTTCCTTCTCTCACCCTGCGATTCCCGTAGCGATTCCTGCGACTCCTTGCGCATATCCGAGCTCTTAACACCTTCAGTTTCTTTCGGTGACGATGACGGCGACGGCGACGGCGACGGCGACGGCGATGATACAGGCGAAGACGTTGCACTGGATTCCGACTCAGTACGAGCGGTGGGGGACTCCGAAGCGATCGCTTCAACCGCAGTAACAGCAGGTGCTTTAGGAGACGGCGTCCGTACTACTGGATTAGGAGACATAGGCGAGGCCAGCGGCGAGTTGCTGCGCTTCAAGGACGAGTTGCTGCCAGTCCGCGAGCCGTTTGAACGAGAGTGTTGCTCCTTCACGCTCATCCGGTCGTGTTCCCCGTTGGTCATGGGAGAGCTGGGTGGCGGCGTGCTGGCTTGACGTTTGTCCGCGACGCGACGTTCGCGATGGTGGTGACGCTCCGAGCCTCGAACTTGCGGAGAAGGAGGCAGAGGCGGAGGTGTCGACTGCCGCTTTACGGTCGGGCTGGGCGTGCGGTTGCTCGAAGACCGGTACGACATCCTGGCGTCTCTCGGGGATGGATTTGTGTCTACGGTGACCGACGGCTTCTGTCCTCTTGCTCCGGTTGATCCCTCGAGGTGTTGTTGGTGCTGCAGTTGTCGCTGTTGCTGCTGCTCTTCTTCATGGTTCACCACAATAGGGACGCTGTCCTGCTGCTGTCGTCGACGGAAGACCAGACGCACGGGCTTGTTCATCTGCTGCAGGCGACCAAAGAAGGCCTCGAACGTGTAGTCCGCTGACTCAATGCCATTGGCCGACACGAGCGTGTCATTCACCCCGACTGAACGACGCACCACAGGATTCGCGCTCGGAGTTGAGCGTGTCACCACCGGTAGATTCGTGGCACGATCCTCGCCGAAGAAGAGACCCAACGAGCCTGTCTCCCAGTACACTTGGTACTCTCTTGGGCCTAATGGCGCGCTTGGAGCGTGAGCAGAGCGCTGCATTGGACCCATAGAGGATGATAAGCGCGTAGACGCATCTCTGTTTCCGGAATTTGACATCGCGAGGGGATTAGGAACGCCAGAACTCGAGCTGTCTAGGTCTCCCATGGACACAGGAGCTCCACTGCCATTCCCACTCGCTGTGCTGTTCCGGCCGCTAATACCCGTCGGGTCTTTTGCTGAGCTGGCGCGCCAAAAAGCACCGCGCGTCGCTGTCTTGGGCTGCTGCTTGGGCTCTTTCTGCGGCACGGAGTTGGCGCGCTGAATGGACATGCCGTTGGGATCTCCGTCCGACCCTGTGGAGCCTTGACGAGCGAGATTGCTGCCACCTAGACGCGTGGCCGAGCTGGAACGCTGCACGCCAAAGAGCGCTGAGGCCTCGTCCTCGTCGGAGGACGGCGTACTGGCTGAGATGCGCTCGAAGCGCAGAAGCACGGGCTTTTTCATGGTAGCCAGGATTTTGAAAAAGTCCGAGAACGAGTGGTCTTTGGAGCGCACGACGTTCACGAACTTGAGCACGTCGCCCTGCGAGACCGCGGGCGAGATGCACGACTCCGTGGCCTTGGACACGTACGGGATACCATCCTTCTCCGACTCGAGGAAGATGACGCCCAGCACGCCGCGCTCCCAGAGCACCTCGTACTCGTTCTCTAGCAGGGGCGGCAGCTTTTCGCGGATCTTGTCGGCCCACGTGGCACGTCGTGGCGCGCCGCCAACTCCTGCGCCTGCGCCAGCGCTTGTCATGCTGGGAGACGCGCTCTCCGTCGTGGTCTTACTGCTGCTCGACTTGAACAGCGGGCCTCCGCGGAAATTCTTGCGGGACATCTTCTTCATTGCCGCGATCGTCGCGCGTGGAGCTGCTCTCTGCTAAGCGCTGCAGGCCGGTCTTGCTCTGACCACCTGGCAACGCGCTGTCTCCAGCCTGCAGTCAGCAGGCCACAGATGCGTCTGCTGTCGCACTCGCTGTTGCTCTCACCTCCCCTGCGCTTCGCTTCTGCTTGCGCTGGCTTCGTCCCTTTTGTGAACGAACGCGACGGCCGAGCGACCACAGGAGTCAGCCAAGAGCACGCTCAACGACCCCCACTCGACTGTCGATGCAGGGCGGGGTTTTGCGGTGCGGACACACCTGCAGATGAACAGAGGGGGCTGCGTCCGGGCGGCGGGGCTCGGGCGGCGGACGCGCTTCTGGCTTGGGCGCGTGACGGCGCCTTCTCTTCCTGCTTGGCCGGCCGAAGACGGAGGTGGCGCGTAGTGCTGGATTGGCCGCGTCGGGCCGACGCACGACCCAGGGGCGTTGCTTTAGAGAGCGGGAGGCAGCGAATTAGCGAGGAGAAGGGGGATGTGACCCAGCACGCACGCGAACATCTCCCGTGTTTGTAGGTGAAGTCGAGTCGGCGACGTCACGATGCGCGCAGAGACCGGCCATTTCACTCGACCAGACGGGAGGGGATCGACGAATTAAGCTAAACCAGCAGCCTACGGCGGCTAAAACGGCTCTGCTTGGCCTAAAAGAGCCCTAGGGAACGGGGTGTAACTGCACTGGCCTTACAATACCGACGCGTGCGGTACGGCCTCCGATTGGTCGTCACGTCGGCCGAGTCTGAAGCGGTATCTGAACCGGTATCCATTTGCTGCGAAGAGGCGCGAGGAGCTCCTCGACGTACATGCTTTAGAGCATGAAGGCTTCCGGAGGGCAGCGCGTGCAAACACCAACAGGCATTTGGTCAGGGCAGAGGTACCTCGCCTAGGGTGGAAGTGCGAGGCCCTAGAGCGCTGTGGCTCCACGGAACCTCGGCCCACAGTACCCTCTGTTCACAAGGCCGTGGTGTGGCGGTCGAGGGGGGGAGCAGTTGGCAGACCCCCAGAACGACGGAGGAAACGACAGGCACAAGGATGGATGCACGGGCACGCACCTGCATGCCCGTTATCAAGGAAGACGTTGTGATCTCGGGCAGACACTGCAGATACACCGGTGTGTGAGTTCTGCGGCCAGTGACACACTCTAGAAAAGACCAGAGTGAAAAGTTCAGTTCACTCGGCTTGGACTCGCATTGGCAACTAGAACATTCGTGGCTCTGTGGAGCAGCTCATGTGCGTAGCGCTAAAGGCCTCCTTTCCCGGCCACACACAACGGAACCTCTTACTCCCAGCCTATCCGAGACACAGTCCCATCGGGGAAGATGCATGGAAGAAGTCTCTGTCCCGTTCTCAGCCCACTCGGGGCCATCGACCCCAGCAAGACAGATCGTGCCAGTTCCCGTTTCACACCACTACTGTGCTGAACTTGCATGGAGGTGGGCTAGCCTTAGAATCCCATGCCAAGCTACAAACAGGCAAGCAGGCCAGCGAATCGGCAGACAAACACATTGGCAGAAGGAAGAAAAGAACACGAACAGCGGAGGCTTCAGATCGACGACGCCAACGCTGGCCGGTAGGCAAAGCGCGACGGTTGACCAAACGGTAGCGCGCCTTACGAAACGCTATGCCTCCTCGAAGAGTTCGTCGCCTTCATTACGAGATTGCAATCAAAGTCAGGAGGAGTGCACGCTCTCACGCTTCACGGGGCCATGCGGGGATGTATCGCACTCCAACGGATGCCTGCGATGCTGGCGCTCTCGCTGCTGGTACTTCTGACGCACATCTCGTTGGCGACAGCATTCAAAGGCGAACCAGTGTCCTCACGGTTTGTGCAGCTCGTGCATGCTGGCGTGGAGGCACCTCCTCTAGAGTTGACCACGTCGGTGCCACTGGAACTGCAGTACCAGCTGAACGAGTATGATCTACGCTGGAGCGACTTGGGTGGCACGATGCAGCGACTGCTGCTTTGGGATCTTGGTCGCGTACTCACAGCTTCCAGCGATATTCGCGAGCTGCGAGTGCGCTGTGGGCTCGGTATGGATGACTTGGTGGTGCCGCGTGCCGAGTTCCAGGAGCAGCGTGGGTGCCCGACAATCCCGTGCACAGGAGGCGGAAGCACGGCCAACGTGCTGCACGCTACTGTATGCGCCGACAGCGAGGTGGAGGAGGTGGCCAAGTGTGCAGTCGTTCTGCAAGATAGCGAGCTGGAGACGGCAGTGGACGTAGAGACATCGACGCTTTGGGCCGAAGAAGCCAACAACACGGACGTCCCCCGACCCACAATTCTTCGCTACTCCACCCAAACATTCGCCATCCATCTGCAGCCTCCAAGCAAAGCCATCAGCAGCTTGGAGTGTCCTGAACGACTAGGACTCGTGCTCCCATGTACAACCTTCGAGGACAACGGCGAGTGGTGTACGCCAGCTAGGACAGGTGTGGTTTCTGCTCTGCTGCGTGAGTTTCGCACTTTTCTCACTCAGCAGGAAAGCAATGCCCCGGCTGAAGGAACTACAGGCGCCCTGGGCGATGAAAGTGTATCCGGTGTTTACGTGGCGCTTTGGGTCGTGGCGTCCGTGCTCATGTCGGTGATCGGCTCCATCGCAGCTATGTACCTGTACCGCCGTGTCAAACGACTACACGAAGGACTCAGCGACAGCGCCGCTTTTGCCGACAAGCAGTCTCTGGCTTCTCACCCTCATACTCCAGTCGATGGCTCCTGTGAACCCCACAAGGCGACGAACAATCTCGATGAAGGAAGTGACCAAGGAGAGTTGTCGATGTCGATGCTCTCCGGTCTGTCTGAGCTGGAGAATGAACTGGAAGCGGAAGTGCGAGTAGGTGAAAAAGTCTCCCCGCCAACTCAAGCAGCCTATTCGGACACACTGGGTGCTTCGCAAGTGCTGTTGCTCTTCCAGATTGACCCTGTAGTGCTGGACAAGAGAGTGCCTATCATGGACATCACCAGCGGCAAGATGCTCTCTCGCGGTAAGGCGACAACCCCCACGGAGGTGCTTGTCGGGCACTTGGGTTCACGTCAAGTGGCGATCAAGCGGTTGCGTACCGACAGACGCAACGATACCCAGGCTGTGGAGCGCATTGCAAGAGAACTTCGACTTGCTGCGACACTAAAGCACCCAAACATCCTGGAGCTTCTTGGCTTAGCGTGGAACGTCTTTCAGAACCTCGTCGGTGTGTGGGAACTGTGCCGTGGTGGGGATCTCCGCCGTGCGCTACGGAACCCGCGGGTCACGCAGCAATGGACGTGGACACGAGACAAGTTGACAATTGCCACGGGAGTTCTGAGAGGCCTGTCCTTCCTCCACTTGCAGACACCTTCGCTTGTGCACGGTGCGATCGAACCGCGTCACATCTTGTTGGATGCTGAATCAGGCGAGGCGGTGGTGTGTGGACTCAGTCACTGCGCTGCACGCCAGTCCAACGCTACCGGTAAACAGTGTGAAATCACTGCTGGGGCTGCAAGTCTGTGGGTGGCCCCAGAGGTGCTGAGCGGACATCAGGCCTCTCAGAAAGCGGACGTGTACTCCTTCGGCATGGTGCTGGCTGTCTTAGACATGGGGTCATGGTCCACGGACGTGACTGTAGCTCATGGCAACAAGTCATTCGAGCCCCAGTTTACAAAGCAATGCCCCGAACTCATCCGCCAGATCACACGGGATTGCCTGCAACCCGACCCGGACGCGCGGCCAACAGCGCACGAGCTGGTCTTCCACCTCACAGATCTGGACCACGTGAGTCGACCGTGGACTTCACGAGGACAGGCTGAGAGGCAGGATTCCGGAGACGAAGAGGACGGCTTTGACAGTGCACGCGCGCTCTTCTGCCTGTAAATGGCCCCGATATCCAAGACAAGGAAAAAGCTACACGGCCCAGTGAAGTAAAATGAGTGAAGACGGGGTCCACGACTGCAAAATAGTGTATGAATTGGCCGGAACTCCCATCTATCCCAACGCTTCTCCTCTCCACTGACACCACTCCCATTCTTACAAGTCGGAGAAGAAGGTCTCGTTCGCCGTGGGGAGCACCCGGCGTCCACCAGCAGCAGCACTGTCGTCCATGTCGGAGTCGTCGCTGTCGCTATCAGCGTCCTGCATCTCGGCATCACCGACAGACATGCCCATGGTAGCTGGGGCCTTCTCCTCTGTCTCGTCCCCCTCGTCATCGTCATCGTCCTCTTCAAACAGATAGCTCACGTCCCAGAAGTGCACCTTGTTGGTGTGCGAGACACTGCCAATGAGCTTCTGGTCGTGCGAGAACTTGAGGCTCTCCACGGGGAAGTCTTCGTGATCACCGATCAGACCCAGCAGCTTGCTTGGGTGCAGTTGCACCACCCTAAGGTCACAACAGCAGCAACAGCACCAAGAGACATTAAATAACAGAAAGCGGCACAGATAGCTCCACGAAGAGACCGAAGCCGTACCGGATGATGCCGTCGCTGGAGCCCGTAAGGATTGTGTCTTCGTCCACCTTAAGGATGGCCTCGACAGAGTCCGGGTGGCCTGGGAAGCGGTCCGACATGTCTCCCCAGGTACCCCAGCTGAAAATGACCAGCACACCGTCCTGGGACCCACACACAACTTTCTTGCCGTGCTTGATGACCGACACGGACAGCAGCTCGTCGTCCAGCTCGTCACTCTTGCCCGCCAGAGCATTCTTGCGCAGATCGTAGACCGACAGCCGCCCGTCGCCGCTCGCGGCCAGCAAATGGTCCTGCGCGGGGTTCGTCGCGAAGCCGGAAATGTAGTCCGTGTGCTCCTTGAACTCCGCCAGACAGCGGTGCTGCCGGGTGTCCCAAATCTTGACGCAGCCCATGTCATCTCCGCTTGCGAACACGTTCACCGAAAGCTCCTGCAGACGGTTCACGGGATGGCTGGACAACATCAAACACAGGATGAAACATGCGTCAGCAACCTACTGTCTTGACTCAGCGTTCGACGCAGTCCGCTGGGTAATAAAGAGGCGTACTTGTGCGCACGCATCTCTGCCCAGGACACATTGCCGACGGTGTCGAACGCGCGGATCGACTTGTCCGCCGCTGCGGTGTATAGAGCTAAGCACATTCATTTCACCCCACACGCAACGCGAGATACAAGGGCCATCAGCACCACTACAAAACGTCAAGCAGCACAGCATTATCCTATACGCACTCTGTCCATCGGGTGAGAAGAGAAGCGACCGCACAGCTTCCTGGTGGTGCTTGAGCTCCAGCACCTGCGTGTTCGCTTCCTCCGAGTATTTGTACCTGCACACATGGAGCACGCACATTCATTAGTGCGGCCATCCACACAGCGAAACCAGCAGCACAGCCGCATCACTAAGATGCCGTCGCGCTCGACTGCAGAGATACAGAGAGACTCACACTTGCACGACGCCGTCGATCGTGCCGAGCGCCACAATGTCCATGGACGGGTGGAAGTCGATGTCGAAGACCGTGCTGTCGCAGAAGATCTCATCAGGCGTGTGATCGTCCAGATCCCCCATGATGCTTGTGGGTCTCCTCTGTTGTGCTGTTCGGCGCTGTGCTTCACTCCGTTGCTCGTGCCGGCCGGCCGCTTCCTCCGCTTGCGCTTCGCCTTGCTGCTCGTGCGTAGCCACTCGCGAACAGCTTTTCCGCGCCGGCCTTTGACTGGCTCAAAACGGCAAGGGAGTGTACTTTACCAAGCGAAATACATTGAACAGACACCATACTATCTCCAAGTGAGTTCACAGTAGACCGCGGCCACACACATCGAGTAGAAACGTAGAACACGAAAGTATAGGCCCTGCCGAAAGCTTGCTTGGATGCTTGGTGAAGGTGATAAATATAAAAAAAGCTGCGGCGCCCCGTGCGCGCGTGCGCTGGGCGCCGCCGCATCTAAATGGGAGCTCTCGCTCTCTGCTATGCATAGCTAGCTGTCTGTCCTCACATCCCACCGCTCGCTTGCTCAGCCGGTCTCTTCCAGCTCCCCTTGCTAAAGGTAGTCCGAGAAGATCAGGTGCTCGTCAGCATTGGCGATCACCTGGTTGTTCTGCAGGGCCAGCTCGCGCGAGATGGAGCGGAACTTGGCCTTCAGACGCTGCTTGGGCACATCAAAGTTGCGCTTGCGGCAGCGCGCAATGTCGGCGCGGTTCACCTCCACGATGATACTCTGCGGGAAGCCCGCCAGTGCGCCAGCAACCGGCAGTTTCGCCACAGAAGCCGTGGTGTCCACCTTGCTGCTGACGCTGCCGTCGTCCCGCACCACCATGTTGCCCGACGGCCCGCTACGCACCAGCCAGTCCATCGCCGGTGCAGGGATATTGTGCAATGCCTTGCGACCCGAAGCCTTCTCCTTCACCGTGTCCATAAGTACCGTCACGTTCACACGGAACTCGCGCAGTAGCAGCTCCGGCGCCGGCACGTACTTGGACTGCGTCATGTTCTTGTGGTTCGAGTGCCCACCCTTGCCAATCACCTTCACCAGCTTGTCCAGTTGAGCCATACCGGCGTCGCCAAGGTCCACGCGGTTGCGCAGATGGCGGCGCTGTTGGCGCTCCTTGGCGCTGCGCTTCACAGCCACCACGTAGTTCTCGTCCAAGAAGCCAAACACATGGCCTGCCGTCTTGTTCGGGTCCTCAAGCGCCAGAGCTTCCACGAACTCTGAGCGTTTCGCACACGGATTCAAAAAGTGCGTCAGCTCCCGCTTGATCTCGCGTTCGAAGCGCTGACTTCCCTGACTCAACGGCGCAGTGACGCGGCGCTTGAGCACCGTGGACGACGGTCCGTGCGCGCCAATCACACTGGCGATGACGCTAAATGAACCTGTGACGAGCTGACTGTCAGGCACCGACACGCGGCGAACACTCTCCAGAACGCATTTGCCGCCGAAGACACTGGCCAGCGAGGTTTCCCACAGGAGACGCTGCAGCTTGCTGAGGTTGTAACTGTCCAGGATGGAGCGCGCGTGGAAGAACCAGTAGTCGCGGGACGGAGAACCCACGTTGCGCGCCTCCTCCAGCGCACTCGGGGAGCGCTGCAGGTCGTTCTTCTCATGTGCGTCGCGCCAGGCGTAGAAGTTGCGCCACTTCTCGGACGAAAAGTCAAAGCTTTGGGCGAAACTGCGCACCGTACGGAACGCGTACCCGCTGATGGTAACGCGGCCCGCGTAAAAGAGCTTGCACAGGTCGGAGCCCGACGCCTTGCCCGAGTACAAGTACAGGAAGTCGTCCATGGAGATGGTCACCTCAGCCGTGGGCTGCACCTCGCTCGCAGTCGCGTTCTTCGTCAGCGCCACCTGGCGGCTCTTGTCGATCTTCACGGCGTACGTAGACTTGGGCTCCTCGTCCGCGGGCGCATCGTTCTCCCGGAACTTGAATAGGATCGTGCCGTCAAAGCTCGTGCTGGGCTTGACGCTGAACTTCAGAAACGCCATCACCTCGTCGATCTCCTGCTCCTTGGGTGGGGGCTGCGGCTCCTGTTCCTCCTCGAGCGACTTCGTGCGCACAACGGCACGCACCGCGTCGTCCAGAGCGCGGTCCTTCTCCTCCTGGCCCCGCAGTTGATCGCTGCCTGTCACCTCCATATCCACGCCCTTCCTTTCGCGAATGAGGGCCTCTCGGCTAAAACAGCAATAGACCACAGCTGTGCGCTCCCACCCAACATCGCCCCCGAGGTCTTATTGCGCTGGTATCCGGATACTTCCCGACCAGTCAACATCTACGAAAAACAAGGTTTGCTACTAGTACTATTTATGAGAAATCCATGCATTATCAAAGGCAGTAAGTGGAGTCTTGTTGAACTCCACAAGACTCCAATAATACATTCCAACAGATTGGATCAATCACAGAGGGGTATTGGTTCTAAGAGTACTGAATGGCCGGAAATATCGCTTGCGTGCCTGACCTCTCCGGATAACTGATCCAGTCGGCGGCTGCCAACCGCTTGGTCGTTACCAGTCTGCGAATGGCGTTAGCTAGCTTCTTGCATAGGCGCTATTCAACTCCCAGCTCTGCGAGCTACTGCCGACCTATTCCTGTGTCTCCACATCCAAGCACGTGACAGCACCTCCTCTCTCTACTCGTTCGTTCACTTCCCAAGCTCTTCTCTACATGGGGGATCGACCAGTGTGGTGGGAGCAGTCGGTCGACCAGCGCGCACGGGAGA
>JAADYK010000066.1:0-45694 GCA_023338225.1 Halophytophthora batemanensis
CAAGACGTACCAGTAGATAGGCGAGGAAGTACTTGTAGTTCTTCTCGCCGACGCAGCCATTGAACCAGACTTTGCAGCAGCACGAGCACACAACCACACGAGCACACATGCACCCAGACACACTCAGCTCGGTCCCCCAACGCAGCTCCGTAGACCTCGATAGGTCTCCCAGGGACTTACTGCAGCTATGCAGTACCAAGACAACACCGCACACCCAAAAGTTAGTGTTGCTTTGATTCATTGCGAGTCAAGCGAACCAGAAGCGCGGCGCATGAAAGAGAGGCTGTGGCCGAACGTACTGGTGGTCGAATCGGCCGACGCACTGGTTGCACATGCGGCAGTGCTTGGAGCGTGGGAGCCTGTGCAAAAGATGCAACCACACATACACACACACGCACACACAAGCAGGTGAGTGTCCACCTGATTCATAGATTTTCGTGACGCAAGCGCAGGTGAAAGCACTGGAGCTACCGCCGTCAGCACTCACTTCAAGGTCTTGCAGGTGCGGCAGTACTTGCCCTCAGGATACAGCACCGGGTGGTTCACATATGCCGTGAACTCGTGCACGTTGTCACGCCGGATCACACCCGGGTCGGCCGCGCACATGACAATGTAGAGCGCGAACGTCACGAAGTAGAGCACATTGGCAAGCCACCTGCATACGTGCACAGCGATGCAGCACAAGGGGCAGAGCTACTCTCAGCGCCACAGCCACCATAACGTATGCAAGCAATACAAATCTGCTAGGCCACGCACTTGTGGAAACCGGAGACGTATTCGTTCGGCAGCAGCGGGTGCGCTTCCCGCAGGTAGAGAAAGTAGCAGGCAGTCATCGCCACCACGTAGACCAACTGCGCTGCGACGACCCGCACACAGGCCACGTTAGACGCCAGGCCCGCGCCACCACCAGCAATACAGCCGCGCAAAGGCTACGCCACGCCGCTCGTACCTGCACCAGCGGGTTGCGCTCGTAGAAGACGTAGTCGCGCAGACGGCCCAGCATGGCGCCCATGATGGCCACCTCGCGTCGAGCAGCTCGGCGGCGGTCTGGCTGTGGGCGTAGCGCTGAAGTTGGCTGGGGCCGCTTCTGATTGGCTGATAATGTGGTCGGAACCGCGGTTCGGATCGGGGCGAACCGCTGAAACCGGTTCGGAACCGTGAACCAAGTCACGGTACTGCGATCCCGATCCGGAAGTCCGAGGGGGGAGAAAGCCAAAGTGAAGAAGGATCTGCCCGAAGGTAAGGCGGAATGGCAAGATCTCGGCTGCTTCTGGCAGCTGTGGCGCGGCTGCCGGGCGGAGAGTGCGACTGCGGGCGGCGGCGCCTGCTGCCTCTGTATGCGTTGCGCTTGGTGTCTGACGTGTGGGCGTGCTGCGGGCGTGCCGGCTGCAGGAGACACGACCTCAGCGGCGGAGTAAGTGACCATGGCGGACTCGGCGTACTCGTTCAGTCTGACGACCTTCAACCCGTCCGGCAAGTTGCTGCAGATCGAGTATGCGCTGAACGCCGTGAACAGCGGCGGCAAGACGTCACTGGGCATCAAGTGTAGGTTCTGCTGCACGGTAGCAAAGCGCTGCGAGTCCGACCGTGCGTTGAAGCTGAAGGTGGCGCGGATTTGTGCTTGTACTGGCTGCGTGCTGCACCCTTTTAGGCAAGAACGGCGTGGTGATTGCGACGGAGAAAAAGCTGCCGACCATCCTGGTGGATGAGTCCTCGCACAAGAAGATCTCGCTGTTGTCGGAGCCCGCGGGCATCGTGTACAGCGGCCTGGGCCCGGACTACCGCGTGCTGGTGCGCAAGGCGCGCAAGAAAGCGCAGACGTATTTCCAGAAGTACAAGGAGCACGCACCCGCCAGCATCCTGGTGCGCGAGATGGCGGCCATCATGCAGGAGTTCACGCAGTCGGGCGGCGTGCGCCCCTTTGGCGTCTCCATCCTCTACGCCGGCTACGACGACGACGGCCCGCAGCTCTATCAGATCGATCCCTCGGGCGCCTACTTTGGCTGGAAGGCCACAGCCATCGGCAAAGACTCGGTCAGCGCCAAGACCTTCCTCGAGCGGGTACGTCAATCTGTAAAGCGGACTGCTATGCTCGCAATCGGGACTGGGGACTAACGCTGCTGTGTTGGTATGTGCAGCGTTACAATGACGACCTGGAGATAGAAGATGCCATCCACACGGCACTGCTGACGCTCCGTGAAGGCTTTGAGGGCGAGGTAAGCTCTCGAGTAGGCGTCTGAAGGCCAGCGTTGCATGTGCTGTGTGTCTGATTGCGTGTATCTGTTGCTGCTCAGATGGACGAGACCAACATTGAGGTGGGCATCATCAAGGAAGACAAGAAGTTCCACGTGCTGACACCGGCGGAGGTGAAGGACTACCTGGAGCAGGCGGAATAAGCCAGTCATCGCAGCAGCAGGTTGTTTGCGAGGAGCCCGCGAGCTCGAGTCTGTGTGTTACACCAGGGAACGGAGAGGAAGACGTCGAGTGTTGGATCCGCAGATAGCTGAGAGCAGACGCCGCACGTATGACGACGCTGCCGCGAACGTGGAAGGCTGCAGTACTAACCGGCGGAATACACGACTGAATGGAGCCGCACGGTGAGCACTTGCGTGTTGACTAACGCCGTTTGTGTTGTTGCTGAAGCACTTGGGTGTGAGATGGCGCTGCCGATATTAGCGGCGAGCTGAAGGCGCCTCGTGGAAGGCCAGTCCCGCCGCCTGGCCGCCCAGATGACCCACGCAGTCTACGCGCACCATGCCCTGGAACGCGGCGCCTAGCACGTTGATGGCCGTGAAGAGCTGCAGCATCTGCGCCGCCGTGAACTCGAAGAGTCCGTAGAGCAGCAGCTCCTTGTTGGGGTATTGCAGACAGGAGACCGTGAAGACGGCCGACACGGCACCACTGGCGCCGATGGAGAACACTGCAGCATGACAGTCGAGAGGAGAGAGGTGAGTAACTGGTGCATGTACCTGTACCGCGACATCGCAAGCGTTCGGTCTGGCACATGCACGTGCACACGTAGTAGTAGGATCAGAGTTCTTACCGCCCGGAGCGCCTCGGAGCTTGGAGACCATGGCGCTGAGAGCGGAGGACGTCATGGCCGAGGTGAAGTAGAGCGCCATGAACTTGTCGATGGACAACAGCTCAGGGCCGCGGCTGTAGTTGTTGCGCACCATGCTGGCGAAGCGTGAGTTGGCCACGGCGCGGTTGTACCAGACGTCGCTGTAGTTGTTGCTGGGAGACATGATGTGCGGCCCGAACTCCCAGAGCATGAACATGTTGATGAGGAAGTGCGGGAAGGTGATGTGGCTAAAGGCCGACGTGAGCAGCGTGTGAAAGCGCTTGCCGTACACCACGGCATTGTACGAGCACGCAAAGTGCCGCCACATGAAGTTGTGCAGCCGCTGGTGGCGGAACGAGAAGCGCCAGAGCGCGAACACCAGCGTGTTGGCCGCCATGAGCGCCGCCACCGCCTTCTTGTTCTTGTCCTCAAAGAACTGCACGAGGTAGCACGCCCAATAACCCGTCAGACCCTCGCACGTTGTCCTTGAACGCCTCGATGCATTGCAGTGAAACCTACCGGTTCGTTGATGCGACGCCCGGTCTGTTGGAAGTAGAACTCCTCCGCGTCGCCGCGGAAGGCGCTCTTGATCTGCCCCTTCAGCTCCTCGTCTACTGCATCGCAGCTTAGTAGCGCGGTGGCTGCCACTCCGCCCGAGACAAGCCCCAGGCTGGCCGTCAAGACGCGGTCGTGCTGGTACGCGCGTGTGTGGAAGAGCGACTGGCGCTGCTGCTGACGCGCCGCCACGCGAAGTTCCAGCCCGCGCGACGTCATCGTACCCACATGCGTGGTGCGAGCCAGCGTCTGGCCACGCCAACAGCTGCGGCCTCCAGCCCTGGCAAGCGCCAGCGGCGCATGAAGCGCGGTCACTCGCCCGCTCACCACCCCAAGCATGTTTCTTCGACTTGCCGATGATGTGGAGGTTATATTACGAGATGGCTGGACTCCGATCTGTTACGCTAAGCACGAGTAATTACGTGTCTCGTGCCCCAAACGAGAGTCACCGAATCCAGAAGGTCTCGTCGGATGTGCGACGTGTGCGGTCGACCAGGCTTGAGATGCCTTCGTGGTCCTTCCGCCTGCGCCGCAAGCGTCATTGTCAAGCGTTTGAGTGCAGTTTCATCGATCTGTAGCTCTGACCGACGTCAGTGGAAGACGGAAAGGTCCTCGACGGGACTCGAACCCGCAACCTCCTGCTTCGTAGGCGGTGTCTTATCCATGAGGTCGTGAAGGTATCTTCCAGTGGAGTGAGTGAGTAGTTTGGAGGGTTTATTACGTGCTTATCCTGGTTGTTCATGGCCGGGGCGTAATGAAGCATGTTGTTTGGTGGGTTTTGGTTGCGTGTGTGTGTGTGTGTGTGTGGAATGCTTGTCCTAACTTCTAGAATAGCTGCCTTGTGAAGGTGATCAATCGGCGGTTCGTGTTGTCTCAGCAAGGGCTTGAGCCCCCACCCACCTGCGTGAACTTCGTGAGTCTAGCCCGCAGGGACACTAGGTGTTTCTCTCAGTGAAGGTGCGGCGAGCTTCCAGAATGGCATTCCACGAGGCCCACACACCTTTAGGAAGAAAAAATGTCGCTAGTATACAAAGGCTCTAAACTAGCACGTAAATAACCGATCAGCATACATGCGTGACCAGGCAAAGGTGGACGCGAGATTGGGTATACCAGTGGGCCTCAGGTGGCCATTACATGGCACAAACCTGGTCACAGATTTGGTGGCTACAACCACTTGTGTCGCAACATGACAGTGCCGTAAACATTCATGGATGCTTGCTTGCTCGTTTGTCGCTATCGGTCGTAATCAGAGATTACGATGTCAAAGAAGGTGTCCTCACACCGTTGTGTAAGCTGATCGTTCTCTAGCCAAAACCGCCTTGGTAATGAGGATGGCGTCTCATTATGGACCGGCGAGGGCATCTCAACCAGGCAGAGATCGTGTTTCAGATAAGGTCCTCCGAGAATCTTGGAGATTCTCGAGAAGCCTTGAAGTTTAAGATTCAAGTTGGTTTCACCTCGCGTTTCCAGACTTTACCCAAGGTTTTATATCTCAGTGCGTAGATTTTTTTCATTTCACCCCAAGGACCACAAGTAGCCCTTTGCATAGGATCCAGGAAGCATAAGCTCGTTTCAGTTCAGTTGCACAATTTGCTGTCAAGCGCTCAAGCCTCCTTCCTTCTCCTTCCAAGTCAGGAGTTTGGTCGGTTATAGCTCCTTCCAATCTGGAAACAAGTCATCCTCCAAGCACAAGCGCGTGAGCCGTGTTTTGGGGACTGTTGTGGACAGCGCCCCTTTGCAGAGCGTAGGGGTGAGCAGGGTAGTCCAGGAGATGTTAACAGCACTCACGTACTAGCCCGCTCCCCAAATGCTGGCGGTGTTTGGTGCTTGGCATGTAATCACCTCCCTCTTCCACGGTCATTGAGCGTACGCTACAGTCTTCGCGCATCGCATGAAAATGAAGTTTAGAGTAGACCACACGAGGCCACCCGCTGCTCTTGGACACCTTGGACGCCTTCATACAGTTCCGAATCGTAGCGACGTTGCCTAGAGATTCCTCCGTGAAAGCACTTGGTTTGCTTCTCTCCTCTGGAGTGGATCTCGTTTTGCAGCCAAGAGGCTCCTCTTGCCTACTGTTGTTGCCGGTTCTAAGCGTGCGTAGGATACTCTGATTGGTAGAAACCTTTGAAACCCACGCTTTTTATTCGCTGTTATTCCGCTTGGGCATTATAATAGCGGTCGCGTGTGCTGTACAGTCTTCTTGTGAGCTGCGACAAAATGTTACGTGTTTTGGCAGCGCTCTGCCATTTGGGGCTCCACACATGCCCAAGCATAGCTGCACACCAGACCTCGGACCCAAATTACCCCGTTTTGGGCGCCATAAAGCCCAAAACAAACACATGGCTCCACCTTGCCCTTTCCAAGAGCTCCGAGCTCCAGCAACTCAGTGTCGATTCCGCAAGCAAGCCCACAATTACGCGTCATGGAGACGGTCGCCGTCGCTGCTTCTGGCGCTGGAGATGCCAGTCTGCCGGGGCCCCTGCCGTTCGTGACGCTGACCGATGATGGCAACTTTGAGATCGCGCCGGAGGCCATGGCGTACCTGCAGCGCCTCAAAGGCGATTTGGCCGTGGTGGCCATCGCAGGGCTCTACCGCACGGGCAAGTCCTATCTGCTCAACCTGCTATTGGGTCGCGAGCACGCCGAAGAGATGTTCAATGTAGGCGCAACGGTAAACGCATGCACCAAGGGCATCTGGATCTGGGGCCAACCGCTCACGCGTGAGGCCAGGCAGCACGCGGCCTTCAAGCATCTGCGAGAGGACACGACAGTTCTCTTCATGGACACCGAAGGGCTGGGCTCCACGCAGCGCTCGCAGACGCAGGACACACGCATCTTTGCGCTAGCGCTGCTATTGTCTTCGCTCTTCATCTACAACAGCCGTGGTGTGATTGACTCGAACTCCATTGAGGATCTGTCTCTCGTGGTGAACTTGACCAAGCTTATCCAGGCCAAGGCGGGGCAAAGCGGATCCGACAGCGAAGGAAGCGAACTCTCTGCGTTCTTCCCGGACTTCTTGTGGGTGGTGCGCGACTTTGCGCTGCAGCTCGAGGAGGACGGGCGCAAGGTGACGCCGCGGGAGTATTTTGAGAGCGCCTTGAAGCAGCAGCCGCCCATGAACGAGGAAATCGTGCAAAAGAACCGTATCCGCTCGCTACTGTCCACGTTCTTCCCTGCCCGCGACTGTGTGACTATGGTACGTCCAGTGAGTGACGAAGCTCTGCTGCGCGACCTCATCAAACAGCCGTACGAATCTCTGCGCCCAGAGTTCCGCCAGCAAATGGACGCGCTCAAGAACAAGGTATACACGACGCTCAAGCCGAAGAAGGTGATGGCCAAGGCACTAAATGGCCCAATGCTAGTGGCTCTGGCGGAGAACTACGTGGAAGCATTCAATAGTGGATCCAGTCCAGTCATCTCGACGGTTTGGGACCGTGTTCTCGAGTCGCAGTGTGATCAAGCGCTGGAGAATGCGAAAGCGGCATTCAAAACGTCCTTGGAGACGGCAATCGCCGAGAAGACGGGTATGTGGCGTTGGGTGCATTATCGTGCAATGCTTTCCCTTGCTAACTTATGAGTATTCGCAGCGATGTGTAGTTTTAACTCTTGTTCCGTTTGTTTCAACCACGTTTCGCAGGTCCATTCATGGTGAATCAGTCCATGCGTTCACGTCCGCTTGAAGACGCTGGTTTGACCTCAATTTACGAAGAAGCTCGGCGAGTGGCGGAGCAGGAACTGACTCACGAGGATATCTCATCCTACGCATCGGTCGAGACGTACTTTTTACAGCTTTCGGAGTATATGCTGGAGACCCTGCAGGCGAAGTACGAGGAGAACGACGCGCTGTCGTCCAGCTACAACAAAAGGTTGGTGAAGGAGTTGTACAAACCCAAGGAAGAGTCGCTGACCAGCCCGACGTTCGCCTCCGACGATGGTACCCAGTATCTGCAGGATCAACTAGCAGCCTCGCGGAATGCACTCGAGGAGGTTGTGACAAAGTATAAGCTGCAGTCCATTGGCTCCAGCAAGAGTGCGGTTCTGAGTAACTTCCTTGCCGAGAAGATCATGGACGGATTGTTCGAGTGGAGCACCTTGGTTAAGACTCTCTATCGCGCGAAGACATCCAAGCTGGAAGAAGACATTGCATCCACACAGCAAGCCCTACGAGGAGTCGAGGGGAAAGTGCGGGTCGCACAGGAGATGATGGAAAAACAGAAGGCCTCATACGACCAAGCGCTTCGATCAATAGCCGAGCGCACCACAAGCGAGGGAAACTCACTGCGCGACGAGATCGAGAGCAAGCAAGCGGAAATCGATCGAACGCGCCTCCAAATCGAGCGGCTGTCTGCAATTCACAAAGAAGCACTGGACCGACTCGACTCCCAGATAGACGAAACAAAAGAGGAGCGCAAGCGGCTCGAGATAGATGCTCAAGAAGCCGAAGCACGTCGCGAGAACGAGCGCCAAGAAGCGCAGAGGCAAATGCTGGAAAGCGAGCGCAACTTCCACCGGGAGGAAAAGGGGCTCATTCAAAACCAGCACAAGCTGCTTCAGCAAGTACTGGAGCTGGAGCGCCAGCTGGGCGAGCAAGACACAGAGCAGATGAAGGAGGCATTTCGCTTGGAAAAGGAAAACCAGCACGAGGAATCCCAGTTGACCGTTCAGCATCAAGACGAACAAGAAGAGCTGAAGGAGCGAATGCTTCAGGTGAGCAAAATTGGCTAGCTGTATCTGCTGGAGGTTGATACGCTGTTCTGACTGTTTGGTTGTTGTCTTCATTCACGTTGGCGCAGGATATTCGCAAGGTGAAGCAAGAGCAAGACACAGAGCTGGCAGCTTTGCAGAGCGAGGTGGACGACTCAAAAGCGCTCCTGTCGTCACTTCGTGAAAAGCTGCAAGCGAAGGAAGCAGCTGCGCTGAAGAAAGCGAAGGCAGAAGAGTGTGTCGTGCAGTGAGCATACTGCAGTTTACAGCGGCACTCCTTTCAAAACCTTAACTTGCAGTGAGCATGGTGGTGGTCCTCCGAAGCGTTTGCTGCTGTGTGCGTGATGGTATCTGTAGTGTAATTTTCATCCAGGAGCCACCTCGTTGAAGATGAGCAACGTTTTCCAACCGGATGCATGTGCTGCACTCCTGGTTCTCTGCTACCTCCTCCAGTCAACCACGAACTTCAAGAACCGGCAACTTTTTCACGACGGTCACTGGGCTGAATTACTGGGAAAGCGACGCAAGCGTGTGAACTTCTTGACTGTGGACGTGGGAGCTTTGGACAGGAAGCGAGTCTCGACTCGTCAATGGTAACTATCTGGCCACCTTAGATGCGTTCCCGTGCGTTCAAAAGACTTCCGCATACACGTCCACTCGGATGCGCATGCCAGCTTTCTCACGGCTGATGGTTCGCGCAGCGACAAGTTTCTTGATCTGCTCGGTCAGGTGGCGCACCGCGCAGATGAAGACCGCTGTCGGACACTTTGGACGAGTGTCCCACTGAGCTGTCGCCTCGTCCAGTAGCTTGGACCAGTCCGGGCGTGTGAAGTGCAGCTTGATGCAGGCTGGCAACGAGTCGACTGCGCTTGGGTCATCCAACTGGAGAACGGACGGCGCGAGCGAGGAGGCAGGAACACTGCAGGCACCCGTCAGGTGCAACGAAAAGTGGATAGCGCCGACGTACTTGGGGTGCGCCAGCACATCGCGGAACTCGACGAGGGTGTTCAGCAGCCATCGGAAGCTCTCCATCTCCCGCGTTGACCAAACCAAGAAAACCCGCTTGACACAGCTGGTATCCGGATGATCGTCGTCAGTGCTCCTGTCGTCAGCTGCAATCTCGCGCCGCCACGTATGGAGAAGGTGCCGTAGGACCGACAAGAAGGGAGTCACGCCAATGCCCGTGGCAACGAAGCCCAGCACCTCGTAGCGATCAAAGAACTGCGTTGAGCTGCCCATGGGCCCATCCAGATACAGCTGCAGGAGTTGGCGACTCAGCACTGCAGCGTACAGTTTGCTTGTCCAATTGCCGACCGCGCGAATGTGAAGCTGGAGGTACTTGTCGTGGACGCTGGAAGACACGCTGAACGGGTGCCACTCGAGTCGGGAGATTGACTGAGCTGACAAGAAGATGAACTGCATCACCATACGCACATACTGAGATCAGTACCAACTCGGCACCACACGTGCATCCGGTTTGTCCTGAGAGTGAAAGGCAGCGCGTACCATTCCCGGCTTGAAGACTCGATCAAAGTTCACTGGCTTCACGAGGGATAGAATGAGGGTGTCACCTTGGCGGTTAAAGTTCACAATCTGGGTCTCCGACCACGGCCCGAAGAACCTCTTCCGGCGCTCGTCAAGGTAGATGACCACCGGGGGCAAAAGCCAATATGGTGCCTGGATCGGGCTCACCCAGCACGCAGCGCCGTGGAACTACACGCCATTATGGACACCAACCAGAATCAGGGGAGGCGTGACTCTTAAGCCGCATGTAAATACTTCCGAGGTGAACTGGAATCGGACGTACCAGGAGCAGCAGCAGGAACGGGATGAACGCCAAGTGGACGAGTGCAAAGGTGCGGAAGCAGTGTATCCGAGCACATCGGAGACAGAATGGGAGTCCGATCAAGGTACATAAGAGCATCATCACACCAGTCCACATGGGCAGTTCGGCCAACAGACTGATCACAGAAGCGTCACGCAGCACTGAGAGGTGGTAATAAGCTGAGGATCCCCACGCGTCCGGAGAAGAGCCGTGGATGGAGATGACGATCATCACCCAGGCCGCAGAATGCACGATCGACGCGCCGAGGACAACCGAACCAGCGAGTTTGTGGAAAGCGATGTGCTTTTCTACTGGCGAGTTGAAGGAAGTGAGTGCAACACGTGGACTGCTACCGAGAGCGATGCGAGCTTTGCTCACCAGCCGATAGCACATAGACAGAAGGGCAAGCACGCAGTTGATCAGGACCAACTCTGCACAACCCTTCGCTAAACTTGGCCAGTACCGAGCCACCGGGTCTGAAGGGAAGCAGTGAAAGCGCCAGACGAACGTCACCACGTTCAACAGTGCGTAGATGGCCAGCCACACCGCGTCGGCTCGACGTCGTTGCCACAGCGCTCGAGCACGCTGCTTGCCACTCCTGGGAAAGGCTGGCACGCCGACATGCCCGCTCTCACCCTCAACGTTCGGCGTCAAGGGAGTCGCGTACCACCCTGGGAGCTCATCGATACGACCATTTAAGTATTCCTGCCCGCGGCAATCAGTCGAGGAGCAGGGAAGTCGGATGTTCATTTCAGGCGAGTCAAATTCCAGGGAACGCCTGTCAGTGGGCATCGACATGAGCCCAGCGCAGCCAATTCGTGAATGGCCAAGAGCAGAGTTTGCGAAAGACGAGGACAACCTCAGGCAAAGAGCGCTGTAGACATGCGCCCGACAATTGGGCAGATCATTACCCACCAAGCGCGACGATCTGCGTGAGTCGCACGCAGATCTGGCGTCTGACTGATCCCCTCCACCCATCCATCCATCGAGCTGCCCCATCAATCGTCGTCATGCTTGGAGCTTGGCAGCGCTTCATCGCCGGACCTTCATCGTGATGTTTGTTGTACTAGTTCGTGTCATCCTCGACGGGTGACGCCACTGGACGAAGAGCCTGCGCGCTCCGCCCTATTTGGTGCTGGCAGGTTCCCACTGAGCAACCGCTCAATTTGCTCCTGATACTTCGCCTCTGCTTCGGCCACACGTCGCTGCTTTTGCTCCTGCAGTAGTGCGATCCGTTCGTCCAGCGTCTTTGCCACCATTACCGACCGCAACGTCTCTCCTGGTACCATGTCTTGCGAGCTGAGCACAGAGTCTTGAGAAGATGTGCTCCCATCTGAAAGAGCTCTGGCGCCAGCTCCTTGCGGCTTACTCAAGGGCGATAAGCTGCTGGTCGAGCTGCCTCCCCCACCATGCTGCCGCCCATACAGGAAGCGCTGGAATCTGCGCTCCCACTTGATGGCTTCGTTCTCCTGGATGCTATTCACGCGGTTGGTCATTGCTTTGAGCCGCAGCAGCAGATCGCGATGCACCGCCTCAATCTCCACGCTGGCATCGCGATCGCAGTTGCTCGTGGGGTCCCATCTCAAGTAATAATGCGACCAGAGACGCAGCGCCTTCATAGAGCAAGAGGGCACGATCACATCTTCGAAGGACGCAAGAGCTCCATAGCGACTCGTTTCGTCCCCTTCGGACGCCACGTCGGCTTCTGAGGTGTTCCACGCGCTGTCAGAAGAGCCGGGAGGCCGATCTGCTGTTGGGGTGAAGAGTGATGTCAGTGACGGTCGAGATGTCGGTGTGGCAGGCTTCCCGACTGAAGCCACGTTGCCACCTTCACTTCGACGGGTAGGCTGCATCGGTCGCGGGCGTTGGATAACTGGAGGCGAGGAGCAAAGAGCCCCCAAAGCGGAAGCTTCTAATGGCTGAGGGAACGAGAACCCTGAGTCCAAGTCGCGCACCAGTTTGTGGAAGCACGATGGCTGTTGGAGTAATAAGTGCCGTGCTTCCTCGTCTTCCGAGCTGTCACAGTCGTTGGCATCAAAGGGAGAGTCGTTATTGCCGTCGCGCGCACGCTGTAGCTCTTTTAGGAGCTCTACGTGGGTGGACTCGATGGCCTCGTCGAGATCTTTATCCGTTGCACCGTCTTGCGATGGTGGCGACAACGGAGACGAAAGTTCAGTCAGTGGACTTCTCCGAGTCACGGAGGATGGACTCGAGCACAGTGACGAGCTGTCTGAGGGTACGAACACCCGTCGCGTCTTTCTGTAATCGTGGATTTCGTCCACTATCGAGTTGACCTCACAATCGGCACGACCCACAAGAGGAACCATCGGGACCTCCTCGTCATACTCGTCTCCTGGAGCTCGCTCGAAGCACTGTCGTGTGGCTGTGACGCTGGCTTTCCATTGCATGCGCGGGGCATCTGCCGGCTGGTAGAACGGGTTGAGCACCATGGCGCGGTCGACGGTGCTGAGGAACGTCCAGAGCGATTGGGTTGGATGAACCGCTTCCTGCTGCACGCGCTCACGCTGCGAGTCGTAGAGGAAGGTGCCGAAGCGACACGAGTATAGGTGATCCAGGATGAGGATGAGGTAGCGCTCATTGAACTCAAACGCACTGGGGAACTGTGTCAGCACTTGCCAGACGCAGTCGATCCACTGCAGGAAGACTGGAGAGGTCTCAGACGAGCCGTTGCTAGCCCCGTGACCCGTGCGGTCGCGGAATTTGTGGCCAAAACTGCACCACTCCTTCTCGATGAGTACTTCAAAGCCGCGGATCGTGCGGTAGTACGGGTCAATGAGCAGCTCTGTGAGAGCCGTGAGCTGCGCTGTGCGGTCCCAGCCGTCGCTGCAATGAATGAGCACACTGGACTTTTGTTCCTTGACGATGCGCACGATCTCCACGGCTGAATCTAAGATGCGGGAGATGTGGTTCAGCCAGTGGGTGGACGCTAACTGGTCCAACCACTTGTCGTTGCTCTGTTTCGTGGTGCACAGATCCATCAATCGATGGTAGCTTCGACGCATAGTGTGGATGTTCTCGATGCCCATAAAAATGAGTTTGCACTCGGTGAGCACCAGAGACGACTCGATCGTTTCCAGAATCTGTCGTCGACCATCATCTTCTTCCGAGTCGCCACCACCGGTGGAGCTGGATGGCTGTACAGGTTCCCCATTGATAGAGGAACCCATTGTAGTCGACGTCGAAGGAGAAGCCAGCGAGTTTGATGCCGCCGCTGCTGCGGCTGCTGCTGTCTGCTCGGACGCCACCATATCGGCGTACTTCAAGGACGCAGTGGCGTGTCGTGTCTCATAATGTTCTGTGAGCTCGTATCCCGCGCGACCGACGGTCTTCTGCGCCACCGCGTTCTTCCAGGGTCGCGCGTCAATGATCACGAGCTTACTGGATGATGGGTTGGTTGCTGCTATGGCCTGGATGAGGAAGACGTCCTTATCACATTGCTTCTGCCCAAGACCCACGAGTGGTTGACTGCTGCGGCAGATCACAGCCCCCGTCTGTGTGTCACGCCACGAGAGCACGGGGATCCGGCCCTTGGAGCGGAACTTGGACGCCACCAACAACACACTGTCCGACACGGACGTGGGGACTGCCAGCAGCGACGGATACGTCGGGCAGAGCTCGTACTTGTCGTTACTGTGGCTCAGACGCCACCGACTGGACGAAGACACGCCCATGCGCTGGAACTCGGCCACGGGGTCATAGATCTGCCAGCCGTCCACCGTGGCGGTGTCGAAGCGCTCCATTGAGAACTTGGCGAACTCGTCCACTTTCCCCTCGGGTTCGCCCAGCGCATGGAGTCGTACGAGCGAGAAGGTGCGGTCGAAGAGGCTGAAGGTTTGCTTGGATACTAGACCGTCGAATAAGAACTGCACATGGCGGAAGTCCTTGCCCACCACTTCCAGCAGTCCGCTGTCTGTCTCCACCATCTCCTTCCGCTTGACGCGATCAATGGAGACCAGTGGAATGGCCTGATACGCCGCCACAGCCTCTGTGCGTAGGTCGCTGGCGTACGGAAGTTCGTCTTCTCGCACTCCACGCTTCACATTTACGCTCAGGTCGGTGGAAACTCGGGGAATCCTTTTTCCAGTGGCCGTATCCGGTGGAATAGTGTACGGGCTGAAGACGAGGCGGTAGTTGGTCACGTAGAGCGTCCCAACGTGCTCAATGCGCTCCAAGAAGCGCACACGCACGTTGTCGCTACGCACAAGCACAGCTTCACCCGCCAGCATGTGCAGGAACCCGCTGTTGGCTGGTCCCCCATAGTCACTCACCGTGTCTTCACTCGCGCCACGTTCGCGTTCGTACATCCCACTGGGAGGGTGGGAGAAAGTGGAGATCACAGGCATTTGCCGACGAGCATTGGACGTCAGGATGGCTCCGCTGCCCAGCAACTCCCTGCTCGACTGCATCCCGTCATCATACGGCCCTGATGGCGCTCGGGAGAAATTTCGGCCGGGTGTAGACTCACCTGCAGCGGTGAATGGAGACAGCATAACCGACTGTGACTCCCAGTTCTTCACATGGAGATGACGGTCTCGAGGGCCGTCAGAGGACGAGAAGAAGCCGTTTGTGGCGCCCACAGTAGTCGCTTCTGACGCTGCTGACTCGCGACCACTGCCATGCCCATTGTCGCTGTGTCTGCGTGGTTGGAACTGCTGCTGTTGCTCGCGATGACGCTCGTGCACCATCTTGGCGTGGGCTTTCTTGGCGGCTACGAGGCATTTGCCACAGACGCGCACAGGCGTCAAGAAACCAGAGCCTACGAGCGGGATCCGGGCGGAGGAGCAGGCGTCGCAGAAGACATTCCCGCAGCGTCGACAGTGGTGACGTCGAAGTACCAGCGAAAAGTACGCTTGGCACTGGTAGCACTTCTCGGCCAGACTGTCGGGCACCCAGGCCACGACAGTGCTACCACGCGCGCGGTGCTCGTGGCGGTGGCGGTGGCGTCTTGTCTGATCCTGAGCCTGAAGATGGGATGGCGAGCTGGCCGGCGGTGCTCGAGGTGCAGGAGCAGGAGAAGCCGACAGTCCTCGTGATCGCACCCCGCTAGGTGTTTTCGCCTGTGCTGTGGGCGTCGACCTGGGCGGCGACTCGCCCAGCTGCACGGTCAGCGCGTGCGCCTGCGCATAGCGCGCCCGCGTGGACGGCGCCAGTCCCGCCTGCACAGGCGAGAGGGGCAGCGTCGCCCCGTGGCCGCCTCTAGCGACCGATTGGTCTTGCGTCGGCACCATCCGACTCACGGGCCGGAGGTCCGCGGAGGTCGCGATTGTGTCGAGAATGCGAGCGCCGGCTGCTTCTCAGGCTGTAGCTGCGCGATAGTGTTCTCCGCCTGCTGGCGTCCTGACGTGTGCCAGGAGTCCGCCCAGCAGGCTGGAGATGCAGCGCGTCGGGGGTGCAGCTTTTGCTTCCGCTTGGGTTGGCGGCGCTGCTGACGACATGCGTGAGGGAGAGAGGGATTTGATGGGCTTAGAGAGATTCCTGCTAGAAAGAGTATTTGGCCGTTTTGCTGACTCGAGCGAGCGAATGTCAAGCTTGGAGGGTTCCTATACTGGATGCACCCTTGGCATCGTATATATAGGGACATTCAAAACGCAATAGCAACATGCGGGGCACGAGGTAGAAATGGATTTTGTCTCGGCTTCGCGAAGAAGCAGTACCGCGTCACGGCGCCTCTGCTCTTGGTACACCGTTCTCTTCCCCCCCGTTGTCTCGACCACGGTGTCGCACGCACGGCGGAAGCAAGCTTTGGGACACACGCTGAAGCTGGTCGGAGGCGTCAGCTTATCATGGACTCTAGATCCCCGCGCGCATTTCAGTCACGGCCGTGGCTTTGATTCCAGTGTCCTCACTGCCGCATCCTTGGACAGTGCAGGCCTGTTGTGCACAGGACGGGCACGGCGGCGACAACAGCACCACTTGGACGGGCTGCTTGCGAGAGAGCTCAGCGAGTTGAATCCATGCCCGGCCAAGGGTCACTTCAGTCTGCCGCAAAATTTGCCAAACATTCGCGGGCGAGTCGCACTGGCACACGCTCTGCCGATGCCACTGACAGAGCCTATTGATTCAGTGCCAGCTGCAGGAACAGCTTCAAGGCGAAGCGGTAGATTCTGAGCCGTGTGCCCTGCCTTCTTCCCGAGAGCTGAGGTGGCTGCGAGCGCCTCGACATATCCCCAAATTGCTACGAGATACCAAAGTACCGTCCTGGGCCTAGAAGGCAAACCATTTTCTGTTTCGGGTCGATGTGTGCGAGCAAGCTCACGCGCAACCAACAACCGTGAAACAGCCATCTTCGGGCACCCGGACTCCAGGAGCCCGAGTGAGCAGGTGCTCGTTCTTCAGGTAGTTGCTACGCGGAGAGTTCACGTCACGGTTGAGCGTCAGGCTGCAGTGAGAGCACGAGAAGACCATCTCGCTGGTGATACTGTGGTTGGGTCGCCCACAAAACTCTCGCCCTTGGAGAAGCCGAAGTATGTGGACTTAAACCGGACGAGACCTTCCGATGACTTGAAGCCCCGAGCCCGTAGTTCGATGGAGGAAGGGTTGCCCTTCTTCGACTTGAATCGGAGTACCTGGAACGTCGTCCTCTTGCCCTTCTCCTTGAGCGCTTGAAACGGAGCCTTTGGCGACTCCATTGCCTTCGTGAAGCCTCGAAATGTCGAGTCCATGACTTCTTCGGGCACCTCAAGGTGGTGGTCGGGAAGGTAGGTCGCCAACGCGTGTTTCTGCGATATCGGATGGTATTTCGCGACCAGCTCGAACTTCTTGAGCACACAGCAGTCCTCCCGAGACCTCTCAACAAGCTGGTTGCAGAGCACACGGTGCGTTCCGAACATCTTGTTGAGCAGTGGCTTCTGGGGCTTGGTCGGGTAGATCCGGATGCTGATGACACTCTTCGGGGTCTCTCCATCCAGCACGACGACGTCGGGAGAAGACTGAGGGAATCTGCCGGACGCAGGAGTCTTCTCGATAGCGTTGCTTAGCTGGACCCACAACTTGTCCTTGGCCCGCTTAGAGCGAGCGGAGCACTGGTGGTTTTGCGCCGTCGGGATCCATGGCGCGTTGCATCCAAAGCAGGGTTTAATGGAGGGCGGTTTTCAAAAAAGGTGCTGGCAATTCAGTGGTAGATTGGTACTAATTTAACAGCCAAGCAGTCTGCCAGTCGCGGCGCTTTGAAGCGTTGCCCACAAACCCTATCAAAGCGCATGGACAACCTATGGTGTGCCATATTATTCAACTAGTACCCGCTTAATGGTACCGTTGGAATGGCGCTTTTCAGTGATGGCTCGGGGCCAGGCAGAAGGCGCATATGACTGTTGCTGCTCCGCGCGCCTCGAAGAAGCCGACGTAGATCGCCCTTCCCGGAGACGAGGAAGCCCCGCGCCGCCGCGCAGACCTCTACAGAAGCCGCTAGTACACGGAGACGGTTGGAACGATACCGCAGGCACCAGATTCGACGCAGCAGGGCCGACGCGAGACTGTCATGAGTGACGACACGTCGCTGGATCCCATTCTGGTGGATGAGGAGTACTTGACTAGCGCTGTGAATGAGATGGATCCCTCACAGGCGCGTCGGCAGTCATCACGCACATCTGGTAGCCGTTGCGAGAGGCGGCGCGCTAGCATCGATGCGTACGACGCGAGAGAGGATCATTTCGGCCGCGTTCCTCGCTCCGACGGGGAGGAGGAAGAAAGCGACAGCGACAGCGAGAGTGAAGAAGACCAGCCACGCAGTGACTCGGACTCGGACGAGATTGAGCGCAGTCAGCCACGAGAAGGTGGCCAAGGTGACGACCAAGGCGAACTGCGGTCATCGTCGCACGCGCTGTCGTCCCGCGACAGCGAAAGCTTGGCGTTCGGCGAGGAGGACGTGATGGAGATGAACGCGCGCGAGCAGCAGCTGCTGGTGAACATCCAGGAGTTGCAGCGCCAGTTGAGCATGGTGCAGATCCAGACGGACAAACCGCAGGAGGAGATCGTACCGCCCACAATGGATGCGCGACACCGACTCATAATGGTGTCCAACCGCCTGCCCATTTCGTTCCAACGCAACGAAACCACAGGTGAATGGAGCTTCTCCATGAGTTCGGGTGGCCTAGTGACGGCATTGAATGGCATTCGGGATGAAGTGCCGTTCATCTGGATCGGCTGGCTAGGCGAGGAGATCCCGCACGACGAGCAGAGCAAGGTGCGCGAGAAGCTAGCGCGCGAGTTCAACTGCGTGCCCGTGTTCCTGTCCAAGGAGATCGCGGCGCGCTACTACAACGACTTCAGCAACGACATTCTGTGGCCCATTTTCCACTACGTCCCATTGCCGCTCTTCCGTCCCGGCAGCGAGAAGAAGTTCGATTTTCGGCAATGGGATGCCTACAAGCTGGCGAACAAACGCTTCGCCCAGGCCGTGCACCAAGTCTACCGCGAAGGTGACTTTGTCTGGGTGCACGACTACCATCTCATGATGCTCCCGTCGCTGCTACGCAAACGTCATCCACGCTGCAAGATCGGCTGGTTCCTGCATACGCCCTTTCCCACGGCCGAGATGTACCGCATGCTTCCTGTGGGCCGAGAGATCCTGGAGGGGTTACTAGGTGCTGATCTGCTGGGGTTCCATACCTACGATTATGCACGTCATTTCCTCTCGGCCTGTGCACGCGTTCCTGGTGCGCAGTCGTCACCCAAGGGCATTGAGCATGAAGATCACTTCTCGGCTGTAGGCGTCTTTCCCATTGGTATCGACCCGGAACACTTTGAAGAGATTTTGGACGCGGAGGTGACGCAGCGTCGGATCCGCGAACTGAGCGACAAATTTGCCGGCTGCAAGATCATCATTGGCGTGGACCGCATGGATTACATCAAGGGCATCCCGCACAAACTGCTGGCTATGGAGCGCTTCCTGTCCATGTATCCCGAGAGACGTGGGGACGTGATCCTCATCCAGATCGCCGTACCGTCGCGTACCGGCGTGCAAGAGTATCAACTATTGGCTGCCAGTGTGAATGAGATGGTTGGACGCATCAATGGACGCTTCGGGACACTCACCCACTCACCCGTGCACTACATCCACCGGTCGGTGTCGCCCAGTGAGCTCGTGGCGCTCTACAACGTGGCTGACGTGTGCATTGTGACGTCCATCCGTGACGGGATGAACCTCGTGAGCCACGAGTACGTCATGTGCCAGAGCAAGCCGTGTGAGCCACGACGAGAAGGCCCGGGAGTCCTCATCTTGAGCGAGTTTGCAGGCAGCGCGCAATCACTCTCGGGCGCTATCCGTGTGAACCCATGGAACACAAGCGACATGGCCAACGCACTGAGTTATGCGCTGGCACTGCCGCTCATGGAGCGCGAGTACCGGCAGATCAACCTCTACCGCTACGTGAAGACTCACACGGCCAGTTTCTGGGGCAAGAGCTTCCTCTCGGACCTGGAAGACGCGGTTTCGCGCTCTTCTACGACAGTCAAAAAGTTAGTGAAGCTACCGAGTGTGGAAGTGATGAGTTCGTATGCCCGGAGCAAGCGACGGCTGTTGGTGCTGGACTACGAAGGCACTTTACTGGACGATCCGCAGCAGGCGGCATTGGCTCCACCCAAGCCGTTCGTGAAGCGTCTGGTGGAAACCCTTGCAAGCGACAAGAAGAACACGGTGGTGCTGGTGAGTGCACACGAGCGTAGCGTCATTAACAGTTGGCTGTCGGACGAGCGCGTGGGCGTTGTGGCCGAGTCGGGCTACTTCTACCGCATGCCTCACGAAGCTACGTGGCAGGTGATGGCAGAAGACACGGATCCGTCCTGGAAGAAAGTGGTGCGTCCCATCATGCAGTACTTTACGGAGCGCACGCCTGGCAGTCGCATTGACAGCAAGGAGAGCTCGCTCACGTGGTCGTACGGCGAGACAGACCCGATCTTTGGCCCCATGCAGGCGCGCGACATGCAGGTGAACCTGGAAGATGTGCTGTGCAACCTGCCGCTAGAGGTTGTGCAGGGTACGAACCGCGTGGAAGTTCGGCTGCAGGGCGTGACCAAGACGGTGTTGCTGGACGAGATTCTCAAGCAGTTCCGTCCGCTGGCTTCGCCAGGCTCTCCTGTGAATGCAGGCCGACGCGAAGGTCTGTCGCCCAGACAGAGTCGTCTGCGCGAACAGCAGAGACCGCTGTCGCCGCGCCGGCATCAATCGCTGCAACAGTCACTGCCGCAGCCACAGCTGGACTTTGTGTTTTGTGCAGGCAACGGACTTGAGGACGACGAACTTTTCACGTACTTCAAGGAACAGCGTGAGTTGGCGAAGAAGGAGACGACTCCACAGTCACAGTCACAGTCACAGCCACAGCCGGCTGAGAGCGCTGAAGCCCCAGGTGGAGGTGTGGAAAGTGGAATTCCACCTCCGTCGCTGCAGTTGAGTGAGGTGGCTGCAGGCTCAACATCGGCGTTGTCGAAGCACGCCAGCGTCTTCACTTGTCACATTGGCCCTAACAAAACGGAGGTACATGCATGCGACGACGCTGCCGGGCTCTGTCGACTTGGGTTGAGGGTGCTGCTTCTAACATCCCGCGTGATTTGCATTGCGTGTGTGCGACACAGGCCATGTATCACCTGGAGAAGACATCGGACTTGACGCGGATGCTACGAGGTAGGCGCGTGCTCTCTCTACGCGACACCAAATGCCTCGTAATGAGGTTGTTTCCCACTGAGGTCGCGTGCTGACGGTGTCTTGTTGCTTGGCATTGCAGCGCTGGCGCTGCACAGCCGCGGCGGTCGGTACTCTACAGGCGCGGCGTACGAGCCCGCGCCTTCCAGTGACGCGTCAGCGTCCGTCGCGCCAGCAGCCACAGTATCCAGCGGCGGAGGTGGCGCTTTCCACTCCTCGCAGTCCATGCCGTCGTTCTCGGTGGCGTTCGGCGCCAAGTAAAAGAGTGAAAGGGTGTGGCGGCTACATGGCTACACTCTGCTGGATTTGACACCTACCGTATTTCGCGCGCTAAGTACGCGAACGTCGCTCGTGCCTTTCGGTGACGTATTACGTATGCAACGAAGTGCCTTGTGGCAGCAGCCTCTCGCATCTTGTGATGTGGACCACCGAGCAACGTCGGACCACCGGGATGGCGGTCGTCACCTCGTCGCCAGTCTCGTGGGCCGCGAACTGCGGCGCTCGTGCTGCTGCATTCGGCCCGGAGCCCCCGAGCCTGCTCTATAGCGACTGGAGTCGTGTGGCCAGCGCGCCGCGTGTCCCGGAGGCGCCTGCAACTTGGAGTCAAACTGCGGCCAGCGGCCCCGTGGCCAGCAGGCTGCGAGCCGCAACCGAGAGCTGCAGAGGACGCACTTGGGCCCAGCCCATTCTGCCTCCCCGTCTGGCTTTTCCTTGGATTGTGAGCCTGCCAAGCTGAACCCGCGCTCTGGCCTTCGCTCGCTATTTCCGCCCGACCAGGTGGTTGGGTTGGCTGCTGGGCGTCAGCTGTCGTGCGGCCTTTGCCCAGTGAAATGGCGCCGCAGGACTCTACAAATCAGAGCCGGCTCTGGGCTCTTCGCACTGTGTTAAGCTCCAGCTGCAGGTGGACAGGCGGCGTTCCCTCGACTCTCATTGGGCGCTGCATCCAGAGTAATGCGGACCTGTCAACTTTGCCCAGACTTGGAAGCGCCAGCAGGCTGACACCACCTGCCTCTACCAGTTCGCAATTGGCGTCGTGCAGGACAGCGCTCCACCTCGCCCTGCCCCGCTCCACCTCGCCCCGACACTAGCAGTGCTCGCCGCCCAAGAACGAAGCCTTCGTCCGAGATGTGTCCGCTGCGCTACATCCTGCTGCTGCTGTCGCTGCTGGTGGCCATGATCGGGCTGTCGCAGGCCATGACGGAGCCCGAGATGGCGTCGCTCACGCAGGACGACGAGGACGAGAAGAGCGGCAAGGCCGGCAGCGCCAAGAAGCAGCAGTCCACGTTCCGCACGCTCGTGGACATGCTCAACGGCAAATATTTATACGACGCCTGGCAGCTCAGCCGCGGCAGCGCGCAGATCAAGGCCGACTAGGCGGCGGAAGGAGGAGGAGGCGGCCGCGGAAGCAGACACACAACCGGCCAGCCGCGCGACGACGAAGAGGACGGCGTGTTGGTGCTGGTCCGAGCTCTATTGCCGCCAACTGAGTGTGTAGATTTTAGACGGAGGGGTAACCCGCTGGGTGGCGTGGCGTCGAAACAAACGTGGCGTTTTGCATGAGCAACTGGAATTCGCGTGAAGCCAAATACGTTTGAGACCCCTTCTCTCTTGTGTGGCCTGGCCTGCTTCGACCCTCATGCGTGCTGTTCTGGCTGACATCGAAAGCGCTCTGTACGCTGCAAGTTGCTGAGGCATGGGGAGCCCATGCAGTACTCTGCTCCATCATAAGAGGCAAGACGGGAGGAAGTGGGAAGTGGGAAGCGCTGATGGCCCCGAGGACTCGTTTATTACTGATACGGAGCGACGCCCGAGACGAGACGAGTCTCGTCGCGAGTGGCAGCAAGAGTTTCGCTCTTGCCCTCCCGCATGCCAAAAGCGATGGCGCTCTGCCCGGCTTACTCGGGGCGCTGGCAGACGTTGCCCGAGTTCATGACGAGCGGCTTGCCGGCCGACTTCTCCGTGAGCGGCATGAGCTCCTCGTCCTTGCGCATGGAGCTGCGCTGCGGGTCCGTGAGCTCCACCTGGAAGTGCGGCGTGCCGCTTTCCACGCCCTCCGTCGCCTTGCCCTGCACGATGTTATGCAGCAGCATGCCCTCGGCCTCGTCGATGCCCTGGATCATGCCCGCGATGGCCTCCTGGTCCGTCACGTCGCGGTTCGCCTGGAAGTTGTCGCGCAGAGCCACCCGCGCCTGCTGCAGCGCGTACTCGTCTCCGCGGAACGCCTGCCGGCTGGCACGCAGCAGGCGGCGGTAGCCGCCCAACACCTGCACCCGCGCGCTCATCTTGCTCCCGGTCTCGGTTTGGCATCGCCGCCGCCGTCCAGCACAGGACACGGACGAGCGACCCTAAAGTTGCAACGGCTCCAATCCCAAATGAATAACGAGCAGCTGCACTCGCACCATTTCCGACCAACGGGGTCGCCCGGCAACTCTGATGGGACTGGCTGGAACCCTGCTCTCCTCGAATCCCAGCGCTCTCTTCTAATGCGGTTTGTATTGGCCCTTCCGACGTTGCGATTTCAGGGGCGCTTATACCATTTACAAATGAAGGTAATGCGGCTTGAGTTCGATCCAGCACGCACGCACGCACACATTCTGGTGAAAAGGGTTTTGCTTTAGAGCAATTTTCGACGCAAACTTTAATCGAGTAGAACAAGCGATGGCTAGAATCGTGGCGTCACCCACACGAGCAGTACTCTTGGAGCTCCGAGCTCGTACACCCATGCACGCGCGCTCTTAGTGGCGACTGCACCTCAACTTTGCTCAAGATTCACGGTGAGTACCGTTTAAGTTGATCTCTCCAGTGCCATGGCTTCTGTCTTCGCCTCGTTAGAGCTGGCGGGGCAGTGACGTCGGTGCAGTTGGTGTGATTGATGTGGTTTGCTTCTAGTGTCGTTGGCAGTGGCCACCCATTTCCGCCAGTTTCGTGCAGTTTCCTTCTCCTCCTTTCTGCGTACACCACGCGGGGACGCGAGGGACATGGCCCCGATGAACCTTGCACTTGAGTCCGTTCACTATGCGTTTGCAGCCCCGGTCTGCGCACTTCCATTTCCCAGCATGGCGTCCGCACCACTGACCTCGGTGCGAGGATGTTGTATAGCCCGGGAATGTGCAGGGTGGACAGCTGGGCTTGTCGTTGCGGTACCATTCAAGTTCAGGTTGACGTTTTTCCTGCATGTCCTTCATCAGCGCTTTGAAGGGATCGCACTCGCATAGGCGTCGCTTGGCGTCCTTCGGATGATGGTGGCCCGCTTCTTGCAGTGAAGGCAGAGCGACCACACACTGCTGCGAGTCCACCTCGTCGGTGAGCGAGTGTCATGCTGTGGCCGGGGGATGCCCACAGGGAGGAGGGACGCTAGCATAGGCGCCTCTGCACAGAGCCCAGTAAAGCCACAGGAAAGTCGTACATTAAAAGACGTAAAGCAGTAGGACAACAAGACAGCCGCACCTGGCAAGCTTCGCCACAAAGGGGTCCTCCTCGGTATGAAAGAAGGAGCACCAATGCTGGTGTTGACATCCTTGGTGTTCAAATCCCAGCTTGAGAGGCTTACCTTTGACCCCGGCAATCCCGAATGCGTCCACCTCCAGGCCACTCGGCAGGATGCTCCGAGACGAGAGGAGCCGCGCGTTGAAAAAGGTGAAAAGCAAGTGGGCCATGGTGGCCTTCCCTACAGATACGCATTAGACGGCCGTGCACAGCGCAGAGCACAGAGCACAGAGCACACGTCGTTTGAATGGTTGGTTCGGTGGATTGTCCAGCTGCTGCCGCCGAAAGTCACGGCGCCATTGGGCCTTTTGAATTTGTGCCCGAGAGAGAGTACTTGAGCGACCTGGATCCATGCCCTTCCTACGCGCTGGTCGATCAGCCACCACATGTGTTACGCTAGTTGCGTGCCAAGACGGAAGATACCGAATCCAGAAAGGGCCATGTCGGATGTATGACGTGTGCGGTTGATCAGGCTAAGACACCTTCGTAGCTCTTCCGCCTGTGTCGCTAGCGTCGTTGTGACCTGTTCGAGTGTTGTTTCGTTGATCTGTAGCTCTGACCAACGCTGGTGGGGAGTGTACGTGCGTAGCAAAGAACCGGCGATGGTTTGTGCCAGCGCGGTTCCCGTGGGGAGAGATAGGCTCCCATGGGCAGTGGTAGGCTCCGAAGACGACTGTGTTGCGGGTCTTCCAGATCTCCAACAGGAAAATACCTCGAAAGCAGAACCAGACCGTAAGTGCTAACTCCAAGTCGTCAATCCACTGCTCGTGAAGGGTCTCGTCCGAGCCCACAAGGAACTCAGGCCAGGCCAACCGTTGTCGTACGAGTTGGGACCAGGTTGGCCGAAGGCGTTGCGACACCTGATGTACTCGTCGGCACTGCCCAAAGCAATGCCCCTGTGTTTCCGGGACGTAGCAGCCTGTCCAGGGACATTGTCGTGTCGGTGGATTCCTGGTGCAGGAAGAAGAAGCGGGTCTTGACCGGGAGGAGACGGTGGGGTAAGCGCGTTTGAATATCATAGACCGTGGGCATACTCCGCCGAGTCGTGAATAGCACTGTCGAGTGGGACCAGAGGCGTTCTGGTGTGCATTTGAGTTTGGCCCTTCGTGATGTCCAGATCGGGTTTACTGTGCGAAGAACCCTTGCCCAGTCCGTTTTCCTCAGGTACGGGAAACCCCACGTCCGTCGGGAGCTTTGTACTCCCACTAGTGCAGGTGCGGCTGTCTCGTGCGCGATGCCACCAGCACCTCCAGGGGGATCTCCGTAGTGAGATCGTCGGAAATGCTGCGGGTCTACTTACAGCTGAAGAAGGAGGTACTACAGTCTTCTGACCTGGCTGGAAGTCGACAGGGATGCAATCCTCAGCACGAGTTCCCCTGCGTCACTCTAGTCATTTTCACTAAGGAACAAATCCTGTAGAGAGAGAGGAGACCCTGGCGCGCGAATGAGGGGTGTCGAACCTGTTGAATCTGGAGTCAGGACTTAGAGTTGAGGTACCGAGCTAGTTCAGATCGGTGGTCTGAGCAGCTGTGTACGCTGTGCTTGGCCCATTGCTGCGGCGTCGTCCATGCGTCGTTGTAGATTGAACCACAGGTCGCACATCGACTTCCATCAGCGTCTCAAGTAAATCGGCCTGCTGATCCTCCCCATCGCGAAATTGACGTCTTCGATGCCGTGTGGACGCTGTGCAAAATCTTGGGAAATCCGGAGTTTGGGTCGGCGTTGGGAAACCCTCATGTCTGGGACTCCTAGTCCGTCGCGAGTCTTTGCTAGGGGTCAATTCCGATTCGTGTACCTTCGTAAGGCAAGCAATAGGGTTCCAAGGTCCGGGGTACGACGCGATGTCTTACGTTTGGTCGTCACGAGCGATGGCAAAGCCGATAATCACTTGCATTTTGTAGAGATAGTCAACAACGCAGTTTGATGCAGCTCCGCAAGACACTGCTTCGTACCCCAAAGGAGGCCAGCGACCTTGACGGGGCTGACATCCATCGGCTAAAGCTCCAGGCCTCGGCTTGCTTGCACGGGTTCTTGTTCAGCTTTAGATTGCCCGCGACTGCAATAAATAATATCGAGGGGACGCCAGAACCTGTCAGACTTGGTATGAAACTTCAGATTGTCCGAAATGGAACAATCAGCGCGGGAGGTGGCCCTCGTTTTCGCCAATGAGAGAGGAGATTGACGCCCGTTCGCCTTCGATTAATCTGAAACGGAGTAGCACAGGATTCGAAATAGTTCGATCACTTCTTATCCTGTCTTAGATAGGATTTCGATGAGGGTAGGGTTTCTCAGATTGGCTGCGGGAAAGCTCGTTTCATGCAAACTCCAAGTCAACGCTATCCTGTAAGGTTCAGAACGAAAACGAGCCAATATTGCGGTGTCCACGGGGTTAAGTGCTTCAGATTGTCCGAAATGGGCAGCCCATCTTGGACAGTCTGAAGTTTTAGCAAGAGTCCTCGCTTCAATGACTTCGAGTCGATGTGCACTATTCTGCAACGATGACACACACAAGAGGTCTGTCACTGTTGCATATTCGGGCAGAGAACTGGGGGCTCATTATCACTGCGACTGTGTATGCCTGCTCCTCAGTGGTTCGTTCCCCCTCCGACCACACAGCGCACGACGACGTCACTCCAAAGGCGCGCAAAGCTCATCAAGCACGCACGCGAGCAGATCGATCAGTGAGTGGACCATGGACGCGCTGCTGGAGCTCGTGGGCGGCGACATGCGCGTGCTGGTGGCCGTGGCGCTGGTAGCCGGCACCACGCTGGTGCTTCTGCTGGCGCGCATGAAGCCGCGCGCCAAGGCGCTCGTGACGCTGCAGCCTGCGGCTGAGGTGGGCGGCCAGGCCCCCACCGTGCATCTGCCGCTGGTGGAGAAGGAGACGCTGTCGCACGACACGCGGCGCTTCCGCTTCGCGCTGCCGTCGCCGCAGCACGTGCTGGGACTCCCCGTGGGCCAGCACATCTCTCTGCGCTACACGGACGAGAGCGGCAAGCTGGTCATGCGCTCTTACACGCCCGTGAGCTCGGATGACACGCTGGGCTACGTGGACCTCGTGGTCAAGGTCTACTTCAAGAACGTGCACCCCAAGTTCCTGGACGGCGGCAAGATGAGCCAGCACTTGGAGTCTCTGGCTATTGGCGACACTATTGAGGTGTCGGGACCCAAGGGCAAGCTGTCGTACATGGGCAAGGGCGAGATCCACATCAAGCACCGCGTGCGTGACGCGGCGCCGGAAGTGCGGGTGGCCAAGAAGATCGGCATGGTGGCGGGTGGTACGGGTATTACGCCCATGCTGCAGGTGGTTCGTCGTGCCCTGCAGGACCCGGAGGACCGCACCGAGTTCTTTATCCTCTTTGCCAACCAGAGCGAGGCTGATATCCTCTGTCGCGAAGAGATCGATGCCATGGCGGCCCAGCACGACAACGTGCACGTGTGGTACACGGTGGACCGCGCTGGAGACGACTGGAAGTACTCGGTGGGCTTTGTCTCGGCTGATATGATGAAGAAGCACCTGCCGGCCGCCGCGTCCGACGTGCAGATCTTCATGTGCGGCCCGCCGCCTATGCTCAAGTTTGCCGTACTGCCTGCGCTGGAGGAGCTGGGCTTCACGCCCAACATGCACTTCAGCTTCTAAGTTCACCTACGTCCACCTCAAGACGACAGGTGATTGAAAGCGGCAGGACGCCAGCGGCTCTGGAGGACAACGAGAGCGTGAGCACATGCGTGACAAGTACTTGAGTAGATAGGAGCGAGGACAGGAGTAGCAGACGTTGAACCCCACTCGCGACGGTCGTCTCGTGTTTGCTTTGCCTGTGTCTTGAGTCTTCATTTCTTCTTGGGCGAGAGCGTGCGCTGGGTGAGCGGTGCTCGTGACGAGCTGTCCGTGACGTTGCCTCCGCTTACGCTGGGCCCGTTGAGCTCGTCATCGGACGAGTCGTTGCCGCTGTCCTTGAGCTTCTTCTTCTGTACGCGCTTCTTCTTCTTGTCCTGCGCCAAGATGACCTGCGATGACGCCCGCTTCACGCGGTCGCGACTCAGCGCTTCCTCCGTGTCATCCAGCAACACGCCGCCTCCCGTCGCGCCGTTCACGCCACCGAGGGCATCGTCCAGCTCCAGCTCATCTGCTGTAAGGCCGTCGGTGCCTGGCAGTGGGATGCGCTGGTTGTACGGCCGCGTCAGAAGCATGTCCGTGTCCGAGACCTCGGGTATGAGCGTGTTGCTAGTGGCCATCATGTTCTTCATGGAACCCAGTCTGGAGGCGTTGACGTTGCCTCCGCTGGCGCTACCTCTCTTCTTCATCTGCTGCTGCGTCAAGCTTGGAGACAGCGACGCTGACGACGGGTACGCCGCCGCCGCAAGCTTGATCTGGCTCAGGAGCCGCACGAGCGTGATCTCGCTCTCCTGCAGCGCCTCCACGATCGTCTCGTCCGTGACCACGATCACCTGGTCATCTTCACGCACGCTCTCCATCTTGTCCACGAGGTGCTCCACGCCGGCCTTGACGCCAATTAGCACCTTGGCCAGACGCTCGTACTTGAGCTTCGCACGCTCCAACTTGGTGCTGGCCAACACCAAGTTCTGCTCGTGGTCATCCACCAGCTTTCGACGGTGACCGCCTCCAGAGCCACTGTACTTGAGCTCCTCCACGCGGGCTTTGAGCGCTGCGTGCTCCGACTGTAGCCGCTCCACGCGCGCCTGGTTCTCTTTGGATAGGTTTAGCAGGTTGTCTGTGGTGCTCTCCTGACTCGTGATCTTTTGGATGACCTCGTTCACGTCGCTCACCCCCGTGGCCTCCTTGATCTTGCGGAACGCACTCTCGAAGATGTCGATCTTGCTGCGGTGCTCCTTCTTCTCCTCCCCTGCAGCTCCTTGTTGCATGACTGTTGCTGCCAGGGACGCCTTCAAGTGCTTCTCGCCTTCCACACCCAGGTCGCCAGCCTCACGCGCTTGCACGGCGCTCTTGAACTTGTCGCGTTTGTCGAGGCGATTGCTCATTTCGAGACGGATCTTCACGTACTGCTGCTTCTCGCGCAGCTCCTTCTCACGGTGACGCCTCTCATCCTCATACTGGCTGCGGGCCTTCTCCAGCTCCAGTTGAATCGTCTCGCGGGCGTGGGAGGCGTCGGCCGAGAGCAACACAAGTTCTTCGTAGTCGTGCTGCTTGGCGGTCAGCGCGCGCTCAATGGCGGCAAGCTGGTTGTCGAAGCCGATGCGCTCCTCCTTGAGCCGTTTCACAATCTGCTCGTACGTCTTACGGATACTCTGGGCCTCGTTGAACTTGATCATGGCCTTGTCCAGTCGGTTCTCCAGCATGCGGATCTTGCGCGTCTCGGGCGTGTCCTCCAGACTGGGCTTCTTCGACTCGAGCTCCAGGTCCTTCACCTCGTCTTTGAGCTCCTCCAGCAGCGCCGACTGCGATTGCACGCGGTGTCGCAGCTCATCGTGCTGCTTGCGCGCTTTCGTGAGCTGCTGTGACGCCAGCGCCACTTCGTTCGCTTCGTCTGCGCCAGCTCCGGCGCCCAGCACTGAGCCGCCTACTAGTGTCGGAGTTCCTCCTGGTGCTCCACTGTATGAGGTTGCACGCTTCAGGTCTGCCAATCCTTTGCGCAAGTCGCGGTTCTCGTTCTTGAGCTGCCGGATGTACTCTTTGTTCGTCTGCTTGCTGGACTCGAGGAGGTCGATGTTGCCCTTGCGGTCGACCTCTACACGACAGAGGGTTAGCGCGTCGTACAACCGCTCATCGATCTGCAAGATGCGCACGGAGCATGAAACGTACGCAGCAGCCGCATCTTGTCGCGCAGATCTTCCACCTGCTCTTCCATCCGACTGTCATAGTCCTGCTCCATACGCTTGAGCGCATTCTCCTGCCGGGCTTGCATCGCCACCGATACCAACACTTCTTCCGCTACAGCTTCCTCTGGTACCTCTAGCACCCACCGCCAACTCCAGTGCCCAAGCCTAGGTCGATCAAATTGCGTGTGCAGGAGACCACTGAGATGAACGGAACCGCTCGTGCTTGGCCTTACAGTCTACGCGCCTTCATTTGCTGCTCCTATAAAAAGACGAGTCGTGTCAGCTTTGAAACCACTCGCCTACGCAGACGGCTCTGCAGCCAAAACCAACATCTTCCAGCACGGCATATGCAGTGAATCTAAAGCAAACATCCAGTGAATATATTCCACGGCATATGCAGGCATACATTAGCGTACGGGGCTTCGTTCATTCTTGCTTTCCCGAAGCATGGCATTGTAGATGGCACCTAGATTTAGGTTGCTCCGTCACGTGCACCGCAAGCACTTCAACTCCGGCAAGATTTCTGCGCATGAGCGAGCGTCCCATCCGTATCCACATTGGCACGAGCACATTAGACACTTCAACGCAGATCAAACACAACGTTTGCATCTACCGTCCTCGCAATATAGTGGACACATACCCCTCAAGACGTCAATGTGACCCTGGGACAGCGAGCATCCATAGACCGACAGCGACTGCAACTCTTTCAACGCTGCGCAACCACCAGCACCACGGGTCGAAAATACCGCAAATCAGACGCGTAGAACCAAGCAACAAGCAACAGGGCACCCCGAGCAAACGTACGAGACAGGTGGCGGAGCGACAGCGCAGAGATGCCCGTATTCGACAAGTTCAAACACCGGAGTCCAGTCAGCGAGCGGAGGTAGAACAGTGACTTGGCCCGGATGTTCCTGCACACAGCACCGCATAAAGCACGGTCTGAGCAACGAGCTCTCCACTGAACGAGTTCGAGCAAAACTCAACCGCTACCTGTTCTGACTCAAGTTGAGAGAAGTCAGCGTTGTCAACTTCGAGATAAGCCCCACACCGCGATCGCCAATATTCCCCCCACAGATTGTTAGCTCTTGGAGATGGTGCAAGGGAACAAGATGCATCAACCCGTTGTCCGTGATGCTGCAAGCGAAGCAAGACACAAGCAAAGGTCGTCGTCGTCAGTCAGTTGCTGCTCCACCCAGCACTGCCAAGCAGTGTACGCGAACTTACTTTGCACCAAACAGATCCAGTTGTTCGAGACACGACAAGAACGAAATGCTGGCCAAGGCTCGGTTCGTGATCCCCGGTGCGTCCAGGCGAAGGATGCGTAGCTCCTTCAGCTTTGCCAGCCCAACCGTTCCGGAGTCACTGATCTCCGTGTTGGAGATGTTCAGCGCCTTTAGATACTTGACCCCATTGCAAATCTCGAGGAGGTTCGCGTCCGTCAGCGCTGTCTCCGCCAGACCCAGTCGCTTGAGCTTTGGGAGCCGGCTGATGAATTGAAAGCCTCGCTTCATGATCCGGCATTTACGAAGCTCCAGTTCTTCCAGGTTCTGTAGTTGCTGCAGCACCGCTGCGTCCGATTCCGCAAACGAGGTGTATCCGAGTAAAAGCACTCGGAGCTTGGACCATTCCGTCGGAATGGAATGCACTTGTGTGCAGTGGCGAGCGTCGAAATACGTCAGTTCCGTCAGTCCTGAAAGCGACGCCATCCCCTCGTCACCAATCTGCTGGCACCCACGGATTATCAGCACTTCCAGCTTCTTGAGCTGGCCAATATGCTGCAAGGCCCGCCCACTAGTAGCAGGAAAAGCAACGGTGACAAGTTAATCGAGGGGAAGGTAGGAGTCCGTTTCAAAGGAAAGCACTCCTCCTCTCACCTTAGACGGCATCTGCTGACGTCCAGCTCCCGCAACTTGGGGAACCAAACCGCGAACGAGGTAAACGCCGCGTCCGTGAGCTTCGTACAGCGTCCAAGACGCAGTTTCTCGAGCTGCGACAGCTGCGACAGGTGCTTGATTCCAGCATCCGTGATCTTTCTGCAGCCGACCTGCGCAACACGCCAAGACGTGAGCCAAAGCCGCACTGGAAGCACCAAGCACTACAGGATTGGCACAGCAGCCCACTGCTTTACAACGCTACTTCACGTACCAACTCGAGCGATCTCAAGTGCTCGAGACCACGAAGAGACCTGAGAGCGTCGTTGTCCACACTGCAACAGCCAGACAGGTTCAGCTTCACCAACTTGCGCGAGGACTTGAGCATCTGGACGGACTCTTGGCTGAACTTCATACAGCCCTCGAACGAGGCAATGGTAAGGTTCGGTAGCTCCAGGACGGGGCGACCCCAGTCAGATCCCAACTGCTGCAGGTGGTGGCAGCCAGAGACGTCGATGCTCCTGACGTACAGCAGTGGCTCGGGTGGGATATCGTCAAACCACGTGTCCTCTACCTCCGTTTGACCCGCCAGGTTCCATTCATACAGAAGCGAAGGCACCAGGGCATGGAACTGCGCCTTGGACAGCACGTGGTGCTGCTTCAGCCACTGCAGGACTTTCGTGGCCAGCTCTGTGGGTAAACCAGCGTTCAGTACGTCTGTCGGATCGACTAACAGCTGTGCGCATAGATTCCGTACGCAGCATTCCACCAGCGTAAGAGGCACATACGCGCCTGTGGACGTCTTGCGCCAGTGCTCGCCGACGTAAGGTGTGGGGCCTCCGCCCAGTCTACGACTGCTCTGCTGGCACTGCTTCTGGGCCCCACTGCGCATCTTGTTTTTGCTCGCCAGCGCGCTCTTCCCCGCGTTCTTGACCACTCGTGGCTTCTTCACAAACGGGAACGGGAACGACACGTAATTGGCCAATGTTTGGCTCATGGGGACGCGGTGCTCGGTGTCTCGACTGGCCGAGGAAGTGGATCTGCCCACGGCAACGGTCGCATCTGGCAGCGAGGTCCCAGAGTAGAAGGACGCAGGCCTGGTGGAAGCGGACATTAGATCCAAGTCGGTATCTGAGCGCTCAACTCTTGGCGCGGGCACGTAGAAATGGCTGTAGCTGGAGCTCATGGCTGAGAGCGACACGCGCGGTGGCAACCGGAGCAGGTGATCTTCGAGCGCGGCGTGCTGGTTACGGCAGCACACTCCTCCCATGAACGCACGCGCCCTGAGCACCGCCCCAGGCCTCTCCACTTGCACTTGCTTCCTTGCCGCCTTGAATGCAGGACGGGGAATGCGGATTGCATGGAAGGAAGCGGCAGTCGTGTAAGTTACGGAGCAGAAGAAACAAGTCCGTAGGATACAGAAAGGCTGGCGGCCATCAGTGGCAGGTGCTGGTTTCTGTATGAGGTGGATTGAAAGTTACGCTGTGAAGGTGCCAGCAGGAAAGATACGGCGTAACTTATCGAGTAGAGGAGATGTACTTCAACACCTCTTCCTCTTCAGTCGCAGGTCCCAGCTGATCATCTGCTGGAGGTGCTGGCATTGGGAAACTGTATTGGGATCTGAATGCACACGAGAACAAATCGCAAGGACATGCATTTATACAGGACTTGGGTACACCACACACCCGGCTAAGTACGCCCGAGGAGAAGGCAACAAAGTGACCAGACACGCACGAGGAGCAAAGAAAGCAGAGCAACTACATGGCGCGCTCGAGCGGCGACGGCTCTCCGCCACTGCTGCGCGTGGCGACGCCCTTCGGCTACGGCGCACTGCACCCCACCGAGCGCTCGGAGCCGTCCCCGGAGAGCGTGGGCGACGGCAGCCGCGAGGAGTTCAAGCACGTCAGCTTCCCGTGGGGTGACGCTTACATTCACAGCGACCTGATGGCGGCGGCGCCTGAGTTTACCTTCTACGCGTTGTCCAAGACGGAGCACGTTAAGTTCACGCTCCCCTTTGCACTAACCAGCACGGGCGCGGAGATGGTGGATACTGTGCGGCGACGGCTAGAGCTGGAGGACAACGTGGCCGTGTCGCTGGTGCAGACAGACTCGGTGAGCAAGCACGAGATCCAGCCACATCTGCAGATAGGCGAGTGCACGGTGGGTGCAGGCGCCGAGCACCCGGTGTTGGTGTTGCAGACGCCCATGGTGCAATTCGACAAGAAGAAGTGCTCGTTGTATATGGTGCTGCAGGAGGACAACACCCGCGTCGTGCAGATCGCGAAAGGCTGCGGCTCCGTGCTGGGCAACTGCGAGGTGGCCTGCGGCATCAAGTACTGGGAGGTGAAGTTGGAGAGCGCACGTGGAGGCGACGGCGTGTTCTTGGGCGTGGCGTCTGCGGATCTCAGCCTCAACAGCAGCGTGCTCACTCGCGGCATCTTCTGGGGGCTGTCAACCGCCACGGGCCACAAGTTCCACGAGGCCATCGAGCGTTATGCTGATCCGTGCCAGGACGGAGACGTGGTGGGCGTGCTGGTGGACATGGAGTACGGCCGACTCAGCTTCTTCGTCAACGGCCGCAGTCTGGGCGTCGCGTTCGGCGGCATCCAGGCGAAGCGCCTCTGCCCGGTCTTCTCGCTCACCTACATCGGCCAGAACCTCAAGCTGCTGCCCACGGCCTCGCCGCCCGTCGTCTAGTCTGCATGCATGCAAGCATCCACCCGCCCAACCGCTGTATACTAAGACAAGCGGCCCAGCCGAGCTTGAGCCGCCTTCCATGCCACGTGCTGTCATGCGTAAGAAACCGTGGGCAATCGAATTTGAGCAACGCTCTGCACCACTTGTTGCTAGCCGAGTCACTCGTAGCCAGCTTCCTGCTTACAGCGTCGCTATTCATTCATCCCCAGTGTTGCGAGCTACCACTGACCCCTTTCTGTGTCTCCACGCCGAGGCGCGTGGCAAGACCCCCTTCACTCCACTCCCTCGTTCGTTTCGCAAGCTCTTCTCTCAGCCGGAGATCGACCGGCGTGGTGGGAGCTGTCGTTTGGCCAGCGCGTGAGGAAGGCATGGGTCCCGGCCGCTCAACTGCATGAGTGCTCCGCTCGCTCTAGGCGGATCAAGGACAAGTCGCGGTTCCAGTGGGGCGAGCACTACACGACGAAGACTGCTCATGCTGCGGGAGGCTAAACCACAGCACCACCAGCGACAAGGTCTTCTTGTGCTTGCGCTACAGCCTGACGCTCGGCCGCGACGTGATGTGACGCGACGTGAACGCCGCGCGCAGCATCTACCTAAAGAGCGAGCGCCTGCCCACTCGGACGCCTGGAGTCCGTGTGCCTGGAGACGCCTACTCCGCGGTTGTTCGTTGCGTGTGAGCAAGCTCGCATGCATCGACCAGGACGGCGCAGTGGCGCCTCGTGATCTATCGAGGCGCAGCGTGGAGAGCCAACACGTGCCCACGTCGTGGCGTCCGTCTACAGGTCTGCCCGGCAGGTCTGCTCGGCAGGTCTGCTCAGCAAGCACTCCCCTGCTCTCCTATTGGCTCTTTCCTCGAGCGTCGCCTCTCCCGTGCCCTCCCATTGGCTGAAAGGGGAGCAAACGCGTCGAAAACCCTAGAACGTGGCAGGGGCACCATACACTCGACACTTGACACCTGAGGCTCGAGACTGGAGAGCAGAAGGATGTTCGCGCGACGTGTGGCGCAGCACTTCCGCTTTGTCTGCTGTCCGCGCAGTGCCTCCCGCCGCTCCTTCCGCTCGTCCGCCGCGTCCGCCATGGCGTCTTCCTCCGACAACCAGGCCTCCGAGAGCGTGGCCACCTTCGCCGCGGGCTGCTTCTGGGGCGTGCAGCTGGCCTTCGACCGCGTGCCGGGCGTCCTGCGCACGTCCGTGGGCTACGCGCAGGGCACGATGGAGAACCCGACGTACCGCCTGGTGTGCACTGGCCGCACCAACCACGCCGAGTCCATCAAGATCACCTTTGACGCCAACGAGGTGTCCTACGACGCGCTGCTGGACAAGTTTTGGGAGATCCATGACCCCACGACGCTGAACCGCCAGAAGAACGACGTGGGCACGCAGTACCGCTCGGGCATCTACTACCACAACGAGGACCAGAAGAAGGCGGCGCTGGCGTCCAAGGAGGCCCAGCAGAAGAAGCTGAGCGCGGAAATCGTCACGGAGATCGAAGAGGCCACCAAGTTCTGGGACGCCGAGCCGTCCCACCAGAAGTACCTGGAGAAGGGCGGCCAGTGCGCCGACAAGGGCTGCGAGACCCCCATCAAGTGCTACGGGTAAGCAGACGAGAGCTACGGACGTGGCACTGCTAGTACCCCGTCAACTACTGCAGCTCGCGGGCTGCTAGCACCAGCATAAGGTGTTTGCTCTCTCTCTCTCTGTAAATGATGGATTTGATCCCTTTTTCCTCCATGAAAGCTTGTGCGTGTGCCTACGGACGAAGCTTACCGAAGAGCTTCTTGAAGCCCCTGGCGGTGGCGCGTTTGCCGGCGGACACGACGCGATCGGACAGGTTGTCCTCCTGCCAATTGCTCCAGATCCCGTACTGCATCACCTGCGCGTGCTTCTGCGCCGCCTCGAGCTTTTGCAGACGCTGGGCGAGCGAGGTGATGGATTGCTCCCTGTGCATCGCGCCAGAAAGCAACATCAGCTACGGGCTGCAGGCATCAAGCCCGCCGACACGAGCCTAGGTACGTACGAGCCGTTGTCGTAGTTATCCAGGAGCTCCGGGATGCACTCCGCGTAGCCATTCGATACCAACTCCTGCGCGAAATCGCGGCCGAACGGTGGCTGCAGCAGGACAAGCACCACAAAGGCAGGCAGAGGTCAATGAGAAGCACTGAGCCAAGCTAGCGTGAGCGCAGACGCACCCTGTGTGTGGCGAGGTTGCACATTGCAACGCTCTCACTGCCCTGGATGTTCACTCTGCAGCAAGCAACGCCCACAGCTCGTCAATACGGAGGTCATCGCAGCAGGAGCAGCGACTTGGTGCACGTACCGCTGCAGCAGCTCAATGGTGAGATACCGGTGCGAGGACACAAAGTTGGCCCAGACCCACTCCTGCGCGCTCTCGTCCACCTGGACGCCGAATGGCCGCACCGCCAGCAGCTCGGACGCTTTCTTGGGACTGCCTAGACTCACGGCGGTCTGTGGCAGTGCGTCCTGCAGCACGGTGCGGCGCAGGAAAGGCGTGTGGTACACGTAGAAGACGCTGGGGTCCTCCTCGGACTGCCGCATCATGCGCACGCGGAGCTTCTTGCGGCGCGCGAACTGCCACAGCGGAATGTCCTCCACGCTGTTCACGCGCTGCATCTGCAACGCCATGAGGCCCACACACGCGTCCACGTCAGTGTTGCTTGCAGGCCGCCAGCACAAGCCTGCAAGGACAACAGCACGCAAGCACGCACCAGCCCGCTCAGCCGCACAGCAGCAGCTAGCGACCCCACGAACGTGAGGATGAGTCCGGCGCGGAAGAGCGTGAGGTTCGAGTCGAGCGTCTGCTGCGTGTTCACCAGCAGCTTGCCGGCCTGCCGCCTCAGCTCGCTGTTCTCTCCAGCACTGCTACTGCCCGCGGCCAGCGACAGCTCATCCTCCTCCGCAGCAGCAGCTTGAGAGCTTTCTCCAGCTGTGGCCTCCGCAGCGCCACCACCAGGCTGGGGCGCCGCCGCCGCCGCCGCCGTCGCCGCCTCGGCTCGCGGCTCCATTCTCCGCCCCGAACGCTGCCTTTGCTTTTCTTGTCCGACTCACGTCGAAAAACGTCGGATGAGACAAGTCGCCCAGCAGCACGGGTGGTATCCGCTGCCGGATCTGGTTGCAGGGCCTCGCTTGGACGCTCTGCGTCTGGAGGAAGCTCTCGACGGCTCGGCGCAGACGAGTGCCTGCCGTCCTGGTCTCGCGGGCGGTCTTTTCGTAGACTGCTGCTCCGAGCTGTCGCTCTGTTTCGCTGCATCCAGAGATGCGTGAGGGCGATGGCCGAGACGGCCCGCGCACACCTCCTCGAGTGCCGCGGCGTGCTCGAGGGCTCCTCGGAGGGCTTCAGGTACTGCTGGGGCAGCTCTTCTCGCTGCGGCATTGAGCAACGCAGCCACTTCCGCTGGTGCCAGCTCTCGCTTGGCCCAGTGCCGTGCTGCGAGTTCCCAGCACGCCTGTGCCCGCTTCCACCCCCTGAAGAGGTGAGCAGTCGTCTCTTTTGCCCAGATCCCAGCGCCATGGCTGCGCAGTGGCTGTTTCCCGCTGTGAGAGGTGGTTTCCGTGGCTGCGGCGATAAAATAAGCGCGCGTCTGGCTGCCTTGCATCGAACAATACGTTTGCCAGAACAGCGCTTCTTCCTAGCCGTTGAGCTCCCGCTGCTGTGTCTGCGCGGCTTCTTCTTCCACTCAGACGGCCTTGCTCTGTGGGAGCGCCCTTCGCCCTCCGCCATTCGCCCTTCGTCCTCTCAAGAACCACGCCAGACCCGGACGCTCCTTTGAAGCGACATCTAGCTCCGCCATGCGGATGTACGAAGACTGCTGGGTCGTGGACCGGACCATGTTCGAATATGTGAATCAGGTGAGGCCTTTGCCAGCGTCTGCAGCAGCAGCATCTTGACTACGCTGGCGGTAGTGACGACTCACTCGCTGCTGTTGTACTGGCTTGTGGCTGCACCTCCAGGGCGGCTGTAGCTGCTGCGGAGTCACGCACACCATCATGAACCTCGCGGACTTTGCCGAGAAGTGCTCGGACTGGGGTGTGCATGCTGCAAACATGGTGCTACCGGTATCCCCCGTTGCAAGTCTGCAATCTCGAGTCGCCTAACGTGTGCTCTATCGCCCTCGATCCTCTGCTTGCACTCGCAGAGACGGACGACGAGAAGAAGGAGCAGTTCTCGCCCTGGCCCACCTTCATCCACCAGGAGATCCTGGCGGAGCGTGCGCGGCTCCGCATGGTCATGAAGGCCGACATGGACAAGTACAAGAGTTTCGTGGACACGCACCTCAAGGGTTTCAAAGCCTGGTGGACGCGTCTGGGCGAGAACCCCAAGTCCAGGTATCTCCCTTTTGCACCCAGCTTGCGTGATGGCTTTGCTCGGAGCTCGAACTCAAGCCTGGTTTGATGAGTAGACTGCTGCAGCTGCCGGACGACGAGGTGCTGAGCTTCTTCCGCATCGAAGCGAAGGTCAAGGGCTCCTACGAGATTGTACGTGTTTGAATGGAAGTGGTGTTCCAGTAGAAGACACTACCGCGACGCTAACGTGGCTCATTGCCTTTGTGGGCCGCCTGATAGCTGCTGTGCGCGATCCTGGAGCAGATCCGCCACTTCCAGCACACTGGCTACACGGACGGCCGTGTCAGCGCCGAGCTCCTTTTCGAGCAGAGTCTGCAGGTTCGTCGTCAGTACCAAGCCCCAGACTGAGTCAGTCTTCACCTTCCAAGGGCTGTGACCTGATGCCTCCTCGTATCTCACTTCACTTCTCGCTCCATCTAGCACCGACGCGAGAGTTTCGTGCTGGAGCCTCAGTATCTCATATCGAGCGAAGGCGACGCCAACTTCTTCGAGATGCTGCAGATCCTCTGCGGCCCCAAACTGCTGCCAGTCCGCACAAGTAAGATGCCAACGGACTGCTCTGTTCAAATGCTCTAGCACCTTGCAGCTCACTGACAAACGGGTGCTTTCCAACCAAATCGCCTGCTCACAGCGCGTGGCCCAGGCGAGAAGACCGAGGCAGAGGCGGAGCAGACCAAGAGCGAGTCCAACGTGCAGAGCTTCCGCTCGGACCGCCGCCTCGTGCGTCTCGTGATCTTCCGTATCTTCGCCGACATGGCCATCCGCAAGTATCTGCGCGAGGTGGTGAATGCCGAGGCTGCGGAGACGACCAAGTGAGCCCTTGGACGTGACTACTGCGGTCTGGAAAGCCTAACTACAGTTCTCCCCTTGCCTTCTGCTCGGCATTGCACTTGATTCAAGAGTTCCCGATTGTGTGAGATTAAAAAGATGCATGCGAGACTCAGTCGTCCTGGACCTCATACCAACGGTGAAGTCGTGAGAGAGCTGTAGTCTAGACGCTGGGCACCGTGGCGCTCTTGTTCTTGGCCGCAAAGTACTTGCGACTCTCCTCGAAGTAGCCGTTCGGGTGGTTCACGATCACATCGACGTCGCTGCCCGGGTGCGTGGCCTCAAAGTGCTTCTTGCAAGCGATCTGGTAGTGGTGGTTCTCCGCTAGCGACAGGATCTCTTGTTTGTCGCTCTCGGGAATGCCTTGCAGCGCCCTGCGCAAGTGTTCCTGCTCGAAATGACGGAAGGGGCAGCCGTGATACTCGCCGGCCTTGGGCGGGTCGCCCGTGATGATGCGCATGCAGTTGGACGGCGCGTAGTCTTTGCGTTTGCCTTCCTTGCCGTAGTTGTGGCGGATGTTGTAGGCGTACTTCTTGTTGAAGTCATCCACAGACATCTTTTTGCAGAACTCTTGCTTCCAGTACGCGATGGCATCATCCAGTTGCAGGCCGATGCCCTTGAGGAAGAGTCCGTACTGCTGGCGACCCGCGAACTTCATGTGGTGGTTCACCTTGAGCGCCTTGTGCAGTGACCGCATGCACAGCGGCATGGACGTGTTGGCCAGGCCGTCGATCATGTCGGGCGTCACGGCGTTCGCTGACGATGGAGCAGCGGCCACCGAGTAATCGGCGTCAATGTGGTGCTTGGCAAGGTTGGACAACACTGGCGCGAGGCGGCCGTCTTTACTGATGAGCGAGCGATTGTACTTGCGGAAGGCGGACGCCAATTGCTTGGACAGCTGCAGACAAAGGAGCAGATTACAGTGAATACAATGCCCATATACCGTATCCTGGCCAGCAAGTGAAGTATCGTGACGTCGCTTGGCCGGAAGAAACGTACATTGGCTCGGAAAGCGGCGTAGAGGATGGAGACCACGTGGTCGAACGGCACAAAGGCCGTACCAGTCTCGATGTACACGCGGCGAGTGGCCACCTAATAGCAGTCAGAAGAAGAATCGTAGTGTGAGTAAACCCCACATAGGTGGATATTTATGAAGCGTGGAGGATAGCGCAGTAGAGAACACGAACCAGATCAAGCGCCTCTGTGAAAGGCACTTTGAAGTAGGCGGGCAGTGGCTGCGAGCGGCTCTTGAGGTCGGGCGCAGAGGCATCACGCACCGCCTTGAGTTGACTCTGACGGGCTTCCACCTCTTTTGCAGTCGCCTGGGGTTCACATGGAGCAATTCATGCGTCAGTGTGTCTGTTGGATGGACTTGTACAGCGGAAAGCGGCAGAACTTACTTCTTGGTACGACAGGCCATTGAGCTTCATGAACTGCAACTTCTCTTCGCGCGTCATCTTGTCTAGACGATAGCTGCCAGTAGGAAGTCGTCATACAGCTCGTCAGTGATGCAGTATGTACGCAAGAAGCAGTTGGATTGCGCAGGCGGGACTGGAGTCATGGCGCTAAGACGCACCGGAAAAGCGTGCTTTCCTGCGAGAGGAACCAGCGTCGCAGCTCCTCCGTCTGGCAGAAGGCCATGCGCAGGAAGAAATGCGAGAGCACGTCCTTCATGGCGTCCGACTCGGCTTTCTTGGTGTTCATGGGCGCGGCGGAGCGCAGCGGCAGGTGCTTGTTGAGTGTCTTCTCGAGCCGCACCTCGCGGTCCTTCTGCGTCACACTGCGCAGTCGGAAGTTCTCCACCGCCTTGAGTACTGCACGCATGCAATACAGCAGTCAGTGTCAGCATTCGCGTCCTCCTCCTGACTCCAGTATCATGGAGGCTGCATTGCAGTATCACTACGCGTGGATGCTTACCGTGGAGGCGGTCGATGGCGAACTCCTCGAACTCTTCCAGCGACACCTCCACTAGCGGCGCCTCGTTGTACATGGAGAGCATGGACAGCCCCTGCTTGGGCAGCTGCGGCTCGCGCCGCCGGTTGCCCACGTTCAGCATCTTGGTCCGGTGGTGCGCGCTGGGAGGGAAGGCAGGGCGGGCGTCACCTCAAGGTGCGTCCTAGCGACTTGGCGGCGTTCTGGTGAATGGCGGCGTCCACATGGCGCTTCCCGCCAAAAACAGCGCTGCGTCAAGGAGTCTGTTGGCCAACTGCAGGCCTCCATTGTGCACGCTAAAGCAGTATCTTTCAAGACTTTCGACCAATTCACGTGCATATCGAACGTGCAAAGTCAGTACAATAAACGAGGGTTGACTTCCGAACTGCCTTTGGTGAGGCAAAGGGAGCTCCACAGTCTGGTGACTGGTTTCAGAATACTGCTTTTGGTTACCAAGAAAGGCATCCCATTTGTCACCACAGCCGTTGCAACTTCGACCTGCAGAGCTTCAAGTCGGAAGGGACGCAGCGGTTGCAGCCATTCCCCATTGCAGTTGACGTCGCTGGCCAAGCAATGAGCTCCGCTGCAGACGTCGAGAATGGCGGCGCCGTGGCGCACGCGCACGACGTGGATCTGCGCCGCGTGGTGCAGAGCAAGCTGTTGCTGCAGATGGTGAAGCGCGTGACGCAGCGTACGCGCGGTTGGGTGGTGCTGGTCGTGGACGACGCCACCACGCGCATCCTGTCGCAGGTTGCACGCATGAGCGACCTCACCGACTGTGGCGTCTCGTTGTTGGAGCGTCTGGAGCTAGCGCGTCAACCCTTCCCAGAGATGAGTGCCGTCTACTTCCTCTCGCCCACCGTGGAGGCCGTGCGCAAACTGGCGCGGGACTTTGCGGATGAGCGCAAACCCACGTACAAGGACGTGTACCTCTACTTTCTTCACCATGCAGACGAAGACGTACTTACCGAGCTCAAGAGCGCGTCGCCATCGCTACTACAGAGACTCAAGAGCCTCCAGGAGGTTAATGTAGACTTCTTGGCGCTGGAGAAGAGCGTCTTCTCCTTCGACATGCCCAGCGCCTTCCGTGCGCTGTACTCGCCTCTCGCCTCAGAAGCCGAGAAAGAGGAACTAACCCACCACATCAGCGCCAAACTTGTGTCTGTGTGCGCCACACTGGAGGAGTATCCGTTCGTGCGGTTCAAAGCGGATCAACCGCGCATGCAGGCGCTCGCACTAGCCTTCCAAACCAAGATGAACGCCTTCGTGGCACAGAACGAAGGCTTTGTATACGCGCCGAAGAGAGGCACGCTGCTGTTTCTGGATCGCGGCCAGGACTTAGTCACGCCCCTCATGCACGAAAGCACGTTCCAAGCTCTCACGTACGACCTACTGGACGTCCAGAACGACCAGATCTCGTACACGGCGGACACGAATGCCGGCCCTGTCACCAAGACGGCCATCCTGAACGACAACGATAAACTCTGGGTGGAGTTCCGCCACACTCACATCGCAGAGGTGAGTGCAGAGATCGGTAAGCGGATGGCGGCGTTATCCGCATCTAGTGCTGGCTCCTCGCTAGGAAAAGGGAAGAGCACGGACCTCCACGCCATGGCCGCAGCATTGCGCGAGCTTCCCGAGTACCGAGAGATGCTGGGCAAGCTGTCGCAGCACTTGTTCCTGGCTGGGAAGGCCATGGACATCTTCACGTCCACGAAACTACTTGAAGCCTCCCATATCGAGCAGACTATGGCCACGGGCGTGGACGAAGCTGGACGGAAGCTCAAGAAGAGCAACGTGCGCAAGCAGCTAGACGATCTCTTCAAGGAGTCCAAGCTCACGCAGTCGGACCGCTTCCGCATTGCAGCCATCTTTGCGCTTACTCAAGACACCATGAAGGATGTGGACCGCAGCAAAGTGCAGCAAATGGCGGCGCTCTCTAAGGAGAGCAGCACTGCACTGGCCAACATGCATTTGGTTGGAGGCGCTGCTCTCTACAAGCAGAACGCCATCTCGAGCATCTCCGCGGAGGAGCTCAAGGCAGCGGCGAAGAAAGCGGAGGCGGTAGCGTACTCCAATGCGCGCTACGAGCCCAAGCTGAAGCTCACAGCTGCGAAGGCACTGCAGGGGACGCTAAGCGAGAGCGAGTACCCGTATCTCATCGCACCGCCCGCTCCAAGCAAACCCAAGGACGACAAGAAGAAGGTCGCAGCCGTCTCGCTGAGAAAGTAAGATCCTGTGCTTCTGCTGAAGGCCGCGCTGGAAGGCTGTTGTGTTTGGACTCACTGCTGCTTGTGTGATGTCATGCAGGAGAACGATCGGGAAAAGTCGAAGCCAGGACACCACAGCTGTAAGAAGTCCATGCTTTTTTGCAATATGGAAGACCGTCGTACACGGCGAGCTGAGTTCACTAACGCCCTGGGCTTACTGCTTCGACTACGTGATGCCCACTGCTGCTCAGGAGAAGGACGGCGTTACCGGAGAAAAGATGATCGTGTTTATCTGTGGAGGAGCCGCATACTCCGAGGTAGCTACGCTGCCGGGCTGGCGCTTACAAGGCAACCTGTTCCTTCTAACCACCGCATGCGTGCATGTGCTACTGCTGGACGACACAGCTCCGCAGCATCTACGAAGTACGCGAGGAGGAGAGGCGTGACGTGGTGGTCGGCTCCACTTCCTTGCTCAGGCCGCACGACTTGATCGAGTCCCTCACGTTCCTTCGTGAGGCTGCTCCGGCGCCCCCAGCATCCCCACCCACAAGGTTCGTGCTCCTTTCAGCTCCGTCCATGCTGCGAAGCTGTGAGTTCTGACGAGCATTTCGCTGTTTGTGCGGATGCTATTATCCCGCAGCCATGGAGCCGAGGTGATGCCCCTGACCGGCGGAGAGATCCATCTGCAGATGGAGGCTCAGCGAGAGAAACTGTAGCAGCAGTAGCCAGATCTGGCCCCACCCGCTCACCGCTGGTAACTCAGCCACTACGCGGGTGCATGGCGTGTCACTGCAAGTCTTCCGCTCACATTGGCCGCAACTCACGTCGCTCGTTCAGGCTTCGACGAGGATACACCCGGGCCGTTCTGGCTCTGCTTCAAGTGCGCGGCCGCAGTCCACGTGGCCACTGCAATCCTCGCGGCCAGCTGGAGAGGTTGGTCCGTCCTATGCAGACCGCTCGGGTGTTCCTAATCTACCACTGAGATCCCACGAGTTGCCATCATTTTGTTGCACCTCGCCCTCGATTACTCACTCACATCAAGGCCAGAATTGGCCAATCACAGGTAAGATGGGATCTAGTCTACCAGCTGCTCGTGATCCCAAAGAAGCCCCGAGTTGCCGCGTTGCGAGCTTCTTGGCCATTCCTTCCCAGTTCTGCGAGCTACTGCCGAGCTATTCCTGCGCCTCCTCACCCAAGCACGCGACAAGACCTCCTCGCTCCACTTCCTCGTTCGTTTCCCTAGCTCTTCTTTACATGTGGGATCGACCAGTGTGGTGGGGGCGGGCGGTCGACCAGCGCGCAAGGGAGACATGGATCCCGACGGCGCAAGACCACGAGTGCTCGGCTCGCTCCAGGCGGATCAAGGACAAGTCGTGATTCCAGTGGGAAGAGCACTACACGATGAAGACATGCTCGTGCTGTGGGAGAACCAACCGCAGCATCACCAGCGAGAAGGGCTTTCCGTGCTCGCATTGCAGCCTGACGATTGACCACGACGTGAACGCTGTGCATGGCATCTACTTGAAGAACGAACACTTGCTCACTCGGGCTCCTGGAGTCCGGGTGCCCGGAGACGCCTACTCCGCGGTGTCAGGTGCGCGTGAGCTTGCTCACACACATCGACCTGGAACAGCAAACAGTATGTCCACTAGGGCCAGGACGGTACTTGGGTATCTCATGGTAACTTAGGGATGTATCGAGGCGTTGG
>JAADYK010000067.1:0-45327 GCA_023338225.1 Halophytophthora batemanensis
CTGTAGGCGAATTGGATAGTGAGTGTATTAGAGGTTTAAGCCTACGGTGGTTACAACTGCTGCTGCTAGGCGTTAGCAACCGCTCTAGCGGTTGCTCTCTGCGGTTCTGGGGTTTCAAGTCTTGGAAATTTCTGCACCACAGGCTGTTGAAGTGAGTTTGCATGCTTCAAAAGCATAAAGAGAGGCTGATAAGCACGCTGTGCGCTCCGTGGTCCAAGCCTTCTGGCTGACAAAAGGTATTCTTTGGCCTTTTCGGGCAGCGCCTTCTGATGTGGTCACGGTTCAACACGCGAGGTAAATGGCAACAATAGTCCCTTCACTGTCAGGTGTGTGCATATTTGCACTAGGTATTAGCGTCAGTGTGCTCCGCAGTAAAATGTGTAAACTCTTCCTTCCGCCCGCTTGATATCGACGATGCCATGCGCTCCTTGTGTTATTTGAAACGAGTAGCGTTGTCCATGTGATTGTTATACGTACATGTCGCCAAGATGGTTCCATTCAGCATACGAACTAGGTGATAGGCCGGTTTCATGCGATGAAAGGGTTGCAGTCCAACTTATCTGAACACCAGTGCAAGCACTACCCGTTTCAGACACCTAGAAGGCTCAAAGTGAACTTGGGATCAGCCAAGATGTAAGCCGTTGGAAGTCGGAACTGGTCTGATGTCAATGCGCTTTGATGCAAAACGACGCGCCCATGACAATATTTCCCTCGCAAAACCCGGCATTACCCATCCAAGTGAGTCTCACAGCTTTAGCGACGGTGACGTCCGCCGTAATCGCCTACCACTACTACGCGGTTTGAAATACCAGACTGTCAACCGGCACCCAACTCGATGAACAAAGGTCGAACTCTGCAGACTGGTGGGTGATAAAAGCCAAGTGAAAGGGAGACTGCCATGGTTACCTGGCGATTCGCTAAGACCATAGCTCGAAGCACCTTGTACCGAGACCCATCAGAAGCTCGGTCGATGGACCTTGGAAAAGCGCCTCACAGTTGAGACCTCAAATGTAACGTTTCGTTTAGTGGCCACTAGCTAGGTCTTCATGAAAACGCGTTGTCGTTGGTTCTGATGACCACACCGGTGGGCAGATATACATGATGCCACACTTGATCTGTTTCCGCGAAGCGAACGTCTCCCCATTCCCTGTTACTAGATTGGAGGAGGTAGCAGCGGCGAGGACAAGTGTTGAGGTGGACATCTCCATCAAGCATCGTCCCGATCGAAATCGTGCCAAGTTATTGCACAAAAACCATTTTGGCAAGTTTCTGTATCATGCTAGACGCAGCAGAATGAGCCGTGCGATCATAGACGCCTTTGTGACGCCCAATTGCCACGTCGACCACCAGAGTATTACCAGACCGTGAACATCTGTCGGGTTCGGAGGGCCTGCAAGTTGTCGTGGACGACTTTCGCGGAGATATTGACCACCATGTTCGAGCCAGAGTCTGCATCCGAATTACTCTGCGACGAAAGACACTTCGGTAAGGTATCGTGGATGGCTACACCGATCTCGCGTCATCGAAGATCGCCTCACGCTCGGAGGGATCTCGACGTAACTCATCCCACTCTACTTCTTGCATCTCGCGTTCTCACAGGTTTGAGCGTCGGGTAGTCGTGGCTGGATTGATACGGGCGATAGCAGTGGATGGAGCCTCATTTCGAAATCTCCCTCCGACGAAACAAGCGAGCCAGACAGTCCACAGCCCACGCACTGCAATGGAAAAGCTGCCAGCGTACGAGGAACTCATGCAGCAGCGCAAGGACATCATGGGCAACGGCTACGATCTCGTGGATTCGGATGTTTCCCCCATGACGGGCACGACACTCTCGGTGCGGTGTCCCGCCGTTAGTCACTACGGCGTGTGTGTGGTGGTGGGGGGGGCTTACCTAGGTTTTCTGCCGTTTTTCATTGCGCAGCTCATGGCAAAAGCGTTCCGCACCCCCGGCACGAGTAGCATGATGACCACCTCCTTCGCCAAGCAGAACAAGCTCATTGAGCTTCGCAAGTAAATAGTATTGCGTCGATGACCGCGGTGGGGGTAGGCCTCCGGCTAACAAGCAGTGTCTCTGTGTGCTGTCTCTCGTGCTGCTTCAGGTTCGCGGCGTTCGTCCCGGATGCACCGCTGTACTATCCGTTCGTGGAGCCTGCGACGGACACCAAGGCATCGACGACTGACAAATCGTTGTCGCTTGTTGAATTCAGCAAGAAGGGCGTCCGCCCGGCGCAAGCTGCAGACGATGACACGTTCAAACACTGGAGCATCGCCGACTACACCACGCGCTACGCATCTCGGGAGGTCACGCCCTTGCAAGTGGCTCGAGCCATCTTGGTCGCGCTAGAGCGCAACGCCAAGAGCGAGTTCCCGCTGAGTCTGTTCGTGGAGAAACACGACGAAGAAATCCTGGAACAAGCGCGAGCGTCCACGGAGCGCTATGCTCGTAGTGAACCCATGGGAGTGCTGGACGGTGTGCCCGTGGCCATCAAGGACGAGATCGATGTGCGTGGCTACCGCACAACCATGGGTACACCCTTTCTCGGAAATGCAGGTGGAGTGGCCAAGATGGACGCAATCGCGGTCGCGAGGCTGCGTGCCGCAGGTGCCATGATCATCGGGAAAACTAATCTGCACGAACGCGGCGCCAGCGTCACGGGCTACAACATGCACTTTGGGACTGTACTCAACCCATACGACCCACAGTGTTATCCTGGTGGGTCTTCCAGTGGCTCAGCAGCGGCGGTGGCATCGGGACTTGTGCCTTTGACCCTGGGGCTGGACGCCGGTGGCTCTATCCGTGTACCGGCTGCGCTATGTGGTGTTGTGGGACTCAAGCCTACGTTCCAACGCGTGCCACCTCTGGCTGGGGACTGTCCGTCTGTTGGCGTTGTCGGACCCATTGCTGGCTGCGTTCGCGACGTTGCTATCGCTTACGCTGTCATCAGTTGCGGCGATGCTACCAGTTTCGCGCATGGCGTGCTGCAGCCGCCTGTGCGACTTCAGGCTTTCGAGGACACAGAGAGTCTCAAGGGAGTGCGAGTGGGATACTTCCCCGAGTATGCGAGTCACTCGGCGCCCGAAATCGCCGAGGCGGTGCGCAACACTCTGCGGCTGTTGGCAGCCCGCGGTGCGGAGATCGTGGAGACGTCGCTAAGGCACTTAAGTGTGGTGGCTCTTGCGCACAGTGTGACCATCAACTCCGAATTCGCGCAGACGTACGACAAGTTTTATAGCCACTTTGGCGAGATGTCACCGGAGGCACAGATCATTCTCACGTACGGCCGCACCTACTCAGCCATGGACTTTCTGGCGGCACAGCGGATTCGCGCCTTCGCGCTACGTCAGTGGCAGGGCGAGGTGATGGATAAAGTGGACGTGTTCGTGACACCCACGACGGCCATCACGGCGCCCGAGATCATCCCGGACGCGCTGCGCAAGGGCGAATTCAATCCGCCGCTCATCGCCCGCGTCATGCGCTTCATCTTCTACGCCAACTTTGTTGGTGTGCCAGGCGTGGCTGTACCGTGCGGCTTCGATCACCGCGGACTACCCATGTCCGTCCAGTTCCAAGCCGGTCATTGGGACGAGGACTTGTTGCTGCGCCTCGCGAACGCGACCGAGGGCATGTACGCGGCAGAGCACCACCGTCCGCAGGTCTACTTTGATGTTCTCAAGGACGCCTCGCATCAGCCCAGCGAGTGAGCCAAGCGATCCAAGTCAGCAAGCAGTTCAAAAGGGTGAGCGAGGGGTCAAAGCGCTTCGTTTTGAACCCATTGCGGAATTTACATGAGGAGGTGCATTCATGCAACTCGATTGCTTGTTTCGTTGCTGATCTGCGTATATGAGTTACGTGTGAGTCACCACTTCGAGTTTCACTTTTCCACCAATGCTGCCTCTCCATCCTCGTCCTTTCAACCAATCTGCGTGCCGCAATTGTCCCGACTCCCAATCCGCCCGCAAAGCCACAAAGGAACACGACGGAATTCCAGCGGCATCTCATGGCGGAAGAAGGTGATGACAAGCGCACGGCGCTGCCCCCCGCGGCGCCGTTTTCAGCTCCTAGCGAGGTCAGCGACGACAGCGACCTGGCCGCATTTGCGTCTTCTCTGCTCGAGGATCAGGACTCGGACACGCAACTGCCGGACACTGCTCTGGACGCCGCCGATCTGGAAGCAGTGCACGCCGCCATCCAAGATCAAGATCGCAAAGAAGCAGCTCTGCAAGAGCAGCAGGCACAGCAGCAGCAAAAACAACAACAAGAATCTGAGCAGCTTTCTGGGGAGAAGATGCAGGCGCCACCGGCTCCCATTAAACTGCAGAAGCTCGCTGGAGCAGCGGCAGAGTCAGATGTGGTGCGCATTTTGGTCTGGTTTCGACGCGACTTGCGGCTCCACGACAACCTGGCGCTCTCTGCGGCACTGCAGGAGAAACACCGATGCGAGGAGAAGGGGCAGCGTGTGGTCTTCATCCCTCTCTACATCGCGCACCGGCCACAGATCATGCTCTGCGGCGTGAACCGCTTCCAGTTCATGCTGGAGAGCGTCTCGGATCTGGCCGACGCGCTGGCAGCACGTGGCTCGCGACTTGTGGTGGCGCGTGGCGACGGACTGCAGGTGCTACAGCGTCTACTACCGGCTTGGAGCATCACACACCTCTTCTTTGACGCAGCGAGTGAACCTTTCGCCATCCAACGTGACAAGCGAGCCAAGAAGCTGGCTGAAGAGCTGGGTGTGCGTGTACACGTCACTCACGGTTACACGCTCTACGATCTGGACGCAGTGATTGCCGGGAATGACGGGAACCCACCCAAGACATACACGGCCTTCCTACGTGCGGTGACGCTGCTCCCAACGCCAGCACAACCGCTTCCAACACCTGAAACCGTCCCCAGTCTTGAATGTCTGCCCAGCGAACTGTATCAACAGGTGTTGGACTATTTCAAAGTCCGGGAGGCGAGTGACACAGATAAGGTAAAACAAGAGGAGAGCAAAGAAGGTGAAAGCAAGAAGAAGCAGGACGCACAACAGTTGGCCGAACTGGCAGGGCCGGAGCAGCTCTTTGCGATCCCAGGAGCGAGCGAGTTCAGCTTCGACGTGCCAGACCACCACTCGTTTATTTATGGTGGCGAGCAGATCGCATTGGGTATTTTGCAAGAGTACTGCCGCAACGAAGGGCGCGTGGTCAAGTTCGAGAAGCCCAAGACGTCGCCAGCACAGACGCGACCGTCCAACTCGACCACGTCGCTGAGTCCGTACCTCTATTTCGGCTGCATCAGTCCACGGACGTTCCTGCACCGTGTGCGTACCATTCAGGAGCGCAATGCCAAGGCTTCATCGGCGCCGCCTGTGAGCCTGGATGGCCAATTGCTTTGGCGCGAGTTCTTCCACTGCCACGGTCGAGCCAACCCGTACTTTGACAAGATGGAGGAGAGCCCCACGTGTCTCCAGATTGACTGGCGATGGCACACGATCCCAGAGCGTGAGGAGGATCTTACGACTGATGATAAGCTAGCTCGTGCCCAGTTCGAGGCGTGGAAAGAAGGCGAGACAGGCTTCCCGTGGATCGATGCCATCATGAAACAGCTAAAGGAGGAGGGCTGGATGCATCATCTGGCGCGGCACTCGGTGGCCTGCTTCCTCACACGCGGTGACCTGTACATCTCGTGGGTGCGTGGTCTCGAGGTTTTCCAAGAGCGGTTGATCGACCACGACTGGAGTATCAACGCTGGCAATTGGCTCTGGCTTAGCAGCAGCTTCTTCTTCTCCGCCTACTTCCGCGTCTACTCGCCTTCGACATTCGGCAAGAAGTGGGACCCGGAGGGGTTATTTATCCGCAAATACCTGCCGGCGTTGAGCAAAATGCCCGTCAAGTACATCTACGAGCCCTGGAAAGCGCCCGTCACGGTGCAGCGCGCCGCTGGCTGTCTCGTGGGCAAGGACTACCCGTTCCCAATTGTGGACCACAAGATCGCCATGCGTCGCTGCATGGCTGGCATGAAAAAGTCCTACGCCATCGGCGAGTATGGTAAGCCACCGGTCCCAAAGCCGCCAACTAGTCCGCGCCATAAGCGACCACGAGAGAACTCGGAGACATCCGACGACTCGCAGAGTGCGTGACTAGGCATCTCAAATGAATAAGAAGTGAGACCGGGAAGGTGAGTTGGTGTGTTGAAACTTCTCATTACAGCAAGCGCATACGCTGGGGAAGTCCAATCAATTACACTAGTAAAGACAGATTTGATGGATGGATTGACCACTGGTTCTGTGCTGCGTATGCCAATGAATGGCCACAGATGCATTGGGAACATTTGGCCGGATGTGGTGACGAGTGCACAAGTCTTGTGGTGATTGCCGGCAAGCACCACAGCGACAGAAAGACAAGGCCTGATCCTACTCAGTGGCGTCTAGCAGCTTCTACAGCGCGGTACTCCGATCTAGGGCATTGGAGTGAGTTTCGAGGCCGCAGGAAGCATTCTCAGTTGCTCATTTATTGCGGACGAAGCTCAACGTGGACGGTGGGTACGCTTCCTCGGCTGCCAGCGGGCGTCTCCACACCACCATGGTTATGCAACCTTCAATGGGCGCCGTTGTCTCACGTCGTCCAGCGCTGATGCTTCTGGTTGTGATTGCCTTCGTGCTTGGGGTGCTGGTGCTTCTTGGTGCTACAATGGATGCTCCACATAATAATGCTCCAGGATCAGCTGCCAGTAGAGCTCTTCGCATCGAAGCACCGGGCTGGACCAGTCATATGAATGCGAATCCCGTGATGAATGCCAAGAGAGTAGCGTTAAGCTCCAATCGTGTGCGCGAGCTTCATGAACGTGCTGAAGGACTATTCGAGACCCCACATCGCCCAGTCGTTCAAGCGGGGTGGAAGGGTCCAGTCAAGCGTTTGCCAATGTCCCACTACGAAAGCAACTACTATGGCTACTACGGCAACGGCGACGACGAAGATGGCAGTGATGAAAGCGATTCCGACTCGGATGACAGCAACTCGGGCTCGGATGGAAGTAGCAACAGCGGCAGTGGGAAGGTCGACAATGGCAGTGGCGCAGGCATCCACAGCAGTATTGTGATGACCACTGACGGTGTGAACATTGGCAACACGATCATCAGCATCAACATCCAAGGCATTGGTAACGTGACTACGGGCAACACTACGAGCGACGGGACTGGGGGGTGATCTCAGCAGCCTTGTGGTGAATGGTGGCGACTGCTTATCTGTCACGTCCGCGGTTATCTGCGCATTTTGCGATGCCATGGGCTGCGATCAATCGAATCTGTCCAGACTTGCAGAACTGGGTTCTGATGCTGCGGCGAGCGGTAACGCTAATGGATCGGACGACGAGGAAAATGAGCGTATGGCTGCCTTAAGGCACAGCAGTGGCGGTGCGCTGAAGACTAGAGCAGTTGTGGTGCTTACGCTGGTGCTAGGATTGTTCTTTTAGAGCCCGTTTCAGTTATGGGAATGGAAAGACAGGCAAAGGAAGCCGGCGGTGGAGGTAGTTTTCGTTTGAGCTCGAATGTGCGTGTTGGGGTCATAAGAGAGATACGACACGAAAGGAAGCGTACGTGTAGCTATTGCAGTCATAAGATTATGAAAGAGAGCAAGAGCTGTACGTGATAAGTATGCATGCCGATTATACCCAGACAAGTATAGTTGATTTGAAACGGAATGGTAGATCCTTGGTTTGCTTCGGATTCAACAAACGAGCGCCATTCCAACACACGGAGGCGGTGGCATTCCTGAGCATCTATGTTGCAATGGCAGAAGGATCGTGACTTTGCCCCCAGCAGTGATGACGGTTCCGATGGATTGACACTTGATAGAGCACGCCATCAGAGCGAGTACGAGGAATCAAATCAGTTGGACGAAATGTGCAGAAGCACAGGACTCGACATCACGTCAATACACCATCTTCGTGGGAACAAATGTGGCTGTGAAGGGTTTTCAGTTGGATACGAAGGTAGATGGCTGCAGAGTTGACCGCACTCGAAGACAATTCCTAGTACTTCTGATGCTCTGTATGACTCAGAATTGGTCTCAAGCGCTCTCGAACCAGTTTCAGTGTTGCGTGACTGTCAGGAACTTATGTATTGAATGGCACCTCTCTTTCGGAAGCTCGAATGGGGAAGTAGATATCTGGTGCTTCAGCAGCGCAACATTCGGTGCGACTGAAACGGTTTACCTTTTTTGCTCCCAGCAGATTTTTCAGCTACGGACACTCTTTTGGCTGCCTGTTACCGACTCACTCTTTGATTTGTCACGAACCTCATCAGTCACGCTTGGCAGACTTATCACTACTCCTTCGGAATACCTTATCGCTTTCGTCCCTTTCTCCCTCGTCGTCCATGCAAGCATCACCTAGCGCTGTGACCTCGCCACGTCGCTTGCAAGCACCCCTAGCTGGGTTCATGGTAGTTGTTGGGCTGACGTTGCTCTGCACCGTTGCTGAAGCACGGATCGTGGTGAATGGGGAAAGCAACTCTTGTCGGCTTGAATTGGGAAGATTGCCTGGCATAAGCAATGTCGAGACCAATTCAGGCGCCAAAGCTGGTGAATGGCATCCATTGATCATAGACCATAGTGCCCATTTCTTTGCGGATGCAGCACTGCTGCCTCCCGAGAGATTTGAGGGGACATTCAAACTCTCGAAGAAAGCAGACTACCCCCCGTGGTGGCAACAACTACAACTACGAGGACTACGAGGGGTTGCACAAAGTTAAAAGTGACTTAGACTATGACCCTGGCTCAAATGGAGACGACAATGACGACGATGACTGTAGCTCAGGCGACTGGGACAATTCAGACAGCAGTGGAGATGGAAGTGATAGTGGCAGTCAAAGTGAGAGCGGCAAAGGTGTACGTCTCGGCGATACTGGCTTAAACGTCCAGAACAGCATCTTCGCGCGCGCAGACGGGGTCAACGTTGGCATTATCAACACTAATATTAATGGCGGTGGTGTTGGCAACTCGACAGATAACGGAACAAGCATCAAGGTGACCTCGTCGCCAACGGTGGCTGAGACGGTTAATGAACCGACCCCAGCACCAACCAGTGTGAACAGTGATGGAGAGCCGGAATCAACACTGGTGATGCCCAGCGATGGTGACGAGCCAACTGCCATATCGACGATGGGGAATTATGACGATAAGGAAAGCACGAGGGCCACGAATCGCAGTGGTGAAGTGCTCCAGCCAAGATTGGGTGTACTTTGGGTGCTATCTAGGCTAGCTTGGTTTTTTAATACTCGACCAAAGGTCCAAATGGCGGAAATGTCGATGGGATGGCCGTGGCCGGAAGGATGAAAGTGCATGTTGAGCGTTGGCGAGGGAAAGCAGCAGTAGCGAAAGAAACTAGCCACAAAGAATGAATGTAAGCCTTTGACCCCAATATTCGGCATGTCCGAGTAAGCTTCTACTATCCCTTCAACCCATTGCAATCCGCATTTTACAGCTTCCCACGCAACACTGTCGCGCGAACAAGAAGTTCATGTATGACCTGAACACAGCACTCCCAGCTGCTGTTCTGGCAGTCTAGAAGATACTTGCAGTCTGAGCACACAGGCTCAATGGGGAGATCATTGTGATCCACACTCACCACGTGTCCCTAACAGGGTGCCAAGGCCGCTAAGCTTCGTTGAGCGATGCACGCCACCCAAGGGAGTCCTTTGCATCGCATAATGTTGCCTCACACTGGGCTACAGCATTCCTTTGTCGTTTTCAATCACTGCAGAGATCGGGTATCGACGAGCATGCGTCACCTCTGGGTTGTGTGTCGGAGAATCTAAGTTTCACTGATTTATGGACTGTGTGAGACCAGAACCATCCATGGCGCTCCCGAATTACGCCAGCAGCTATTTGGGTGCCTTCCTGACGGTGACCGAGGCAGAATGACCCTTAGACAAAGCTTTCACGTGTAACTAGCAGTGAGAAAAGTGACATGATTTCTGCTGTGGGGGCTGAACGACGTGAAGGCGGCAGTACAGCTTCGCCTAACTTGCGATGCAGCTACTCTCCTAGTTTTCGATTGTCCACGGAGCGACGACCTCGAGACCGGGCACCGTGCTCCCCATTTATCTGGAACAGTCCTCGCCCACTTTGTGAATACCATACTTCTAGTATGCAGTTCTCGTCCACCACTGCCGTCACTCTTCGTCGGATAACCGTTCTGCTAGCTATGGCTAACACTGTGGGTGAGATGGCGTATTTTCTCGTCCCGACTGGACCAAAAAAAAGTAGACTACGCTGTTTCGGTGGTTGAAGCCCAGGCACTTCGTGTCGAGGCCTGGAGGTGGCGTGGCAGCATCGGTAGTTACCCTGAAGTTGCCACTAAATTCCTAGCTGAGCCGTGGATAGAGCACGCACACGAGGTGCCTGAAGCAGCTGCTCAAGGTGGTGCAGCTCTGATACGCGAGCCCGAGAAAAGCATACAGTCGTTGACAATGCTGTGAAGATACTTGGTAATGGTTTCCAGGAGAACTACGACTACAGCTATGGAGGTGGCAACGACAACGATTCGGACTCGGATGATGGCTCAGACAACGACTTGGATGGCAGGAGGAGCGGCGGCGGCAGCAGCAGAAATGGTAGCAACAACGGGAGCGGAAACAGTGAAGTCAGTAACCTAAGCATCCAATGCAGCGTCGTCACGATCGCGGACGGTGTGAATGTTGTCAATATCAACACCAACATCAATCGCTGTGGCAATAGAACGACAAGTGAGCCCATAGGAGTCAGCGAGGAGCCGACACCTGTTCCGAGTACGCCGGGTCCAGTCGAAGAGCCTACCCCAGTGCCGACTATAGCAAATGATAGCAACACGGAGAGTATGCGAGCCGAGCGACGCAATGCAGTTGATCGAGCGGAAACAGGTAGTTCAACGATGACCATGGTAGCCTTGCTGCTGGCTTTGTACTCGCTGTCGTGAGGTTTCATGCTGAGCGCTCAAGCCAAGCGGAAGCAGGTGGCGAGGCAAGTGAGATGGCTGGAGATCTCGAAGTGCATGTACCTGGATGCAGCTCAGAAACAAATATCACCATGTAACAGTACCCGTAGCTCAGGTACAAAAGTGAAGAGGCAGAGAAAAATACACACAGATGACGTTGAAGACTCGGAGTATTGCTCCCGCCATGCCTTGGACAAAAACTTCAGCTGGAATGGTACCCTGCGACTCTGTTGGAATCGTCATCCATTTGAATCGTTACTCACTCGACTTCAGTATTTTAGCAGCTCGACAACACCATCAGTTTTCGTTGGGGTCAATGTCCCCGAGTGTGGGCAGCGGTGCAAGCCACTGTGGCACCGCGATGCCTTCGATCGCCTCACTGGTTTCCCACACCATGAAGGACGAGACCTGGTCGTTGATGCCGTCGAGCACGAAATTGGAGGGGAAGTTCTCGGGCGCCGTAGACCACGCGCGCACGTCTCCCTGGCACGCGTCCTCGGTGTAGAAGGCGATCTTCGCGTGACCCGTTCCATCATCGCCCAGAGTACCGTCCTGCACCAGTCCCCCCGACCAGTTCACAGACGACACCTTATTGTCGAACCGGGCCAGGCTATAACACAGCTGGGACGAGTCAATGGAGTAGTAGTACAGATCACCCGAGAAGTTGCTGTCGCTGTAAAAGAAGACGCCCCCGTGCCACGCCAGCGACCCGTGTTCTCCGAGTAGCACCACGGCAGCAGTCGCCAACGTCAAAAATGACACCTCATGCATGGATGAACAAACCGCCTTCACGTGCTACTAGAGGGAGAAAGCAGCGGTGGAGTTACCAGAAGCCGTCGAATGGGGAAATGGCTGGGAAGCGGACTTGCATACTGGCAACTCTGATCAGTGCACCATGCTTGTGCAATCGGTTCCCGTCGCATGCTCAGTATGCTAGTGCGATCTCCAATTGCATTACTGGCGTCAACAGCGGAGCGGGAAACCGTGAAGTATTCGATTCCTGGGATTACTCGCTCCTCCCTTCACACTACACACCTTCGAACACTCAGTCGAAGACTCAAACGGGTGGAGTAGGGACGGTGTGTGCTCCAAATAGCAATCGCCGTCCTACCTCGGCTCGTTCAAGTTTCCGGATGAATACGTGCGTCTGCCAGCACAGTCGAATTCGTTCATTTCCTTGATCTCGCGGTTGTGTCGGCGCTACGATAGTTGTAGCACATGTCGTTGGTGCTCCAGAGTGATTCACCGTCGCTGTCTGCTCCATCAGCTCGAGTTGTAGAAGGCGGAGTCACTGTTGCCCCAGTCTCTACATCCGAATACGCTCGACTCATACCTGCCATGCAGCGACGTAGGGCCATCTTGCTGTCCACTATGGGGAACGGATAGTCCTTGCCGATAAGGCAGCCGGCGTCGCGCTGGACTCGTAGCGGAGCCTTCCAGGGCTCGTGCACGAACTTGTCTGGGATGTGACGCAGCTCGGGCACGTACTTGCGTACAAAGAGGCCGTGCGGATCCCACCTCTGCGGGAACGTGGTGGGTGAAGTCACACAGCGGAAGTCCGAGTAAAAGCAACTCGCACTCACCCAGAGCCAGTTACCGACGTTAATGGGCCAGTCCAGGTCGATGCACTTCTCCTGAAAGTAGGCGGCACCGCGCAGCCACGAGATATAGAGTCCACCGCGTGTAAGGAAGCAGGCCACAGCATGACGTCCAGCATGGTGCGTCCAGCCCTCCTGGTTCACCTGTCGCATGACGGCGTCGATCCACGGGAAACCCGTGCGGCCGTCCTTCCAGCTCTGCAATTGGCGCAAGGCGAGCCGCTCGTCCGCGTCTACGGCGTTGCTTTGCTGCGTCTGCTGGCCCAGTACATTGCCTTCAGCACGCAGACGCCAGTCCACCTGCTTGCATAGCGGGTTGTGCTCCTGGGAGTCGAAATGTGGTGTGCCTACGGCGTAGCAGTAGAAGAACTCGCGCCACATGAGCTGGCCGTCCAGCGTCACTTGCGGAGGCCCCGGACGCAGTGGGAACTGCAGCTGGATGAACATGACGCGGTAGAAAAACTCGCGAGGACTCAGACAGCCCAGAGCCAGATGCCCACTCAGAGCTGTGGTGGACGGCGCATCAACTGACACGGGAGAAGTACGTGGCTTTTCAAAGAGCCCCACACGCGTCTCGTCGGCGCAAAAGTCGTCCAGCATGCGCATAGCCTCCGTCTCGCCGCCATAGAGAAACGAATGCGTCTCTGGCGCACTCAACCCCAACTCAATGAGCGTTGGCACGCCAAACAGGCGACTTTCGTTGTCCTTATTGCTGTCGTCACTGCCGTTATAACTATCAACTCCGGCCATGGCAGCACCCACGTGCGGGATGAAGCGGCAGTAGTCTCTCAACAGCAGTGACAGGTGGGCATTGGTGAAGCGTGCGCCATTCGTGATCCTCGTAGGCGCTGGCAGCGGGTGACCTGGCTGCGGTAGCTTGCCCGTCAGCTCCAGCATCCGCTCAAAGTCGGTCGGGACCTTACCCCCGTTCTGGCGGATGATAGCATGCGGATCGAAGAGTGTGGCACCAGGGAACGATGCCACCTTAACAGCAAAAGACTGTGCCATGGTACGCACGCGTGCGTCGCGCTCTCTTGCATACGGCATCACAAAATCCTCAAAAAAGAGATCCGTGATGCCCCAGGCTGGCAGCACCACACGCAGCACGTCCTCAGCATCTCCACGCAGTACAAGCAAGCGCGCTTGACGATGGGAGAGCGAGCGTGCCAGGTCCTGCACGCTCTCCAACAAGAACTGGAAGCGGACGGCACCGCAGCGCTTGCGTACGGGGCGGTGGATGATGTAGATAGGCAGGATGGCCATGTCTCCGGCCGCTGCGGCTTGCTGGGTTCGCAAAGCTGCGTTCAGAGCCAAATTGTCGTGCAGACGCAAGTCACGGCGAAACCAGACCAGTGCACGACGCCGCGGTAGCCTGGCGTTCACGCGCAGCTGCCGCGCAAGTATGGCAGTATCGCTATCGCTTGGTGGGCCACTGAAGGCGCTTCTGTCTGCATTCCAGCGTCCTCTCTCGTCGCTGTCGGCCGTATCCGCGGTAGACGTGGATGTCGCGGTGGACGCGAGCGACGAGACGATCGTGTCACCGGACCGTGCGCTACTGGCATCCGCATCCTCCTGTTGCGAACTGCGGAAGAGCTGCTTGGAGGCTATCCGCGCGCCAGAGTCGGCGCGCACATCGCTCAGTCGACGTTTGACCATGCCTCAGTCCGCCGGTCGCCTGTGCGTTGCTGGACCGGTGCGGGACTGCGGGTGGCGGGTGGTGCGTTTGGCCTTGCGCTCTCCTCCAGTACGCGCGGCGGAAGCGTGGGCAGCCAGCAGCTCCGAAGTCGGGAGGCGTCTGCAGTCGCTTGAGGTGGCGACTGGAATTCCACGACGTTCAATTGCTGTCGGCGCTCGTCATCGGACGTCGGCCGCGCGATTGTGATTGGACGGCGAACGGACGCCACCCTAATCCGCATCCGCCACTCAAAACGGCGGACTCACTTTTGCCTGCAGCATTTGATTTTGACGTTTACGTGTATTTGAATGTGATATCGAAGGGTCATGAAGCACAACGAGCTCTTGTGACTTGATGTCGCGGCCACGGCATATGGTTGGGGAGGTTTACTATTTTGTGAGAGGCAATAGGTGCTGAGTTATAACGTTTGACCTCAGGACGCCGGACCCGACTGGCCGACCTGAGAAAAATGTCTCGGAATCAGGCAGCGCTTCGTATCACTATTGGTATTGAGCATGCATGAATTTCCCTTACAAGACCCCTTCTTGTCGTCCTCTCTCTCTCTCTCTCCTCACCCCAATGTTTACGGCTCCGCCCGCACGATCTCGGGGCCCGCTGTACCTGCGGCACTGCGGCGCGGTCTCGCGTTGAAACAATCGCGCAGCAGGAGCTGCAACAGCTCGTCGCTGCCCAACGTCGCACGGAGGTTCACGCAGTACGCCTCAAAGTGTTGGAAGGCTATTGCTCCGTCACTCGAAGCCACCTCAAAGTTGAGTGCAAAGTCCTGGAAGGCCTGCGTAGCGGTGAGACGCCCTAGCAGCACGTCCGGGTGGTTTGCAGCCTGGAAATTGCTCGCCAACGCCGCAGGGAACACCCGGCCTTTGCCCGTAGTCTGCAGAGCCGAGAAGACCTGCATGGCGCTTTCGAGGCACGCTGGACTGAGTCGACCCAGTAGACTCTCCACCACCAGTCGCAACGGCAGACGATAGACCGACTTTCCGTTGTCGTTGCCGTGCAGCTTGTTCTGCTGGTGCAGGAATCGTGCACCCATGCTGCTGCCCACGCCAGCGTCGATGTCACCGCTGAATTCGGGTAACTGCGCGAGGTGCTCGAATAGCGCACGACCATATGCTTCGCTTAGCGATAGCCCTAGTGCTGCGTTGAGTGCATCGCCACAGCGTAGAGACGTGATGGTGCCTGTACGAGGATCAGCAGCCTGCGCTAGTCGGGCGCGGAGTTGCACCACGTCCGCCAGCGAGTTGCTCTGGCGGATGCGGCGGCGAATAGCGTGCAGAATCGTGTCTCCAGCGTGGGTTCCGGCCACTTCATCCCCTTCAGACTGAGCTCGCAAGCCTGCAGAGCGATTGGCGTCAACCAAACTGGCACCGCTCGCCACATCCTTGAGCGACATGATCTTGCGTCCATTCGCGAGCGGCGGGTGGGTTCTCGGGCTCTCAGACGTCTCCGCGGTGCTCTTCTGATTGCCCATCACTGATACAGGAGGTGGGTTCATTGAGAGGTCCAGCGTTGAGATATTGGCGCTACCTCGACGTCGCTGCTGCTGCTGCTGGGCCATTGGTACGTCCATCCGCGTGTCTTCATTAGAGCTGCCAGCGTCTGGGCCGATATGCCACACGCCACGCACCATCTGCTCGAACAAGTCGTCCGCGGCGATACTCGCGCTCACGTTGTGGTAGTACCCGCGCCACTGGTCCCACGTGATCTTGCCGTCTTGAGGACCCGCGCCACCGTCCACGTCGAACGTCTCCAAGAACTCGCGGCATACGTGATCAGCCCCACGACGTCCAGCAAGTACATCCGGGTGTGCCGCCGCATCGAACTCTTCCACCACGTCACTTGGCTCCAATAACAACGCCTCCAAGACGCTGCCATCACTCATCAAGCCCTTTGCCAGTTTTGCAAAGGCTTGGCGCACACAGTCCAGTCGACGGCCAACGAGCGCTGGGCGCACCGCAGCCATCAACTCATCGGATGACACTCTGCCATCTCCGTCGTGGTCCAAGTACTGGAAAAGCAGACGCAGATCTCCGTCCGTGAGTGCTCCAGGGACGGTCAGCTCGCAGTCAGCAGCTGCATCACGTAGCTCTTGGAGGTTAAGTGCGTTGCCTCGTCGGGTCTGCAGACGGCGACTAAGCGTGCAGAAGCCTGGTGTACCTTGTGCTTGAAGCACAAGCTTGAGTTTGGACAGGATGGCCTGCACTCCAGCTGGATGCTGGTGGTAATCACGCCTGCCAGGAGAGATCGAATCCGCCACGGTGTCTGCAGGTACTTCATCAGAGCGTGCGCCCGTTTCTTTGCCCAGACAAGCTGCGATAGAGGTGCTGGCGTTGTTCCTCGCACGTCGGAGTGTCACGCTCGAGTTGAAAGCTGCGCCGGAACCAGCCCCAACACTATTCTGAGGCGTCGAGTGATTCAAAATGTCATAGAACCCAGAGCGAGGCGGATCACGCCGCTGTGCAAAGCGTGTCGACTTCTCCACGGCATCTGGAACTGCTTCGGAGCCTCGGGTCCCACCGCTAGGGCTCAGGTGCCAAGCGTTTCTCATCATCTGCTCGAAGTACTCGTCTTCGTCAATACTAGCGCTCACATTGGTGTAATAGCGCTCCCAAGCCCGGAAGTCCACGCGTCGCTGGCGCTGGTGCTCCATTGCCAAGCCAAACGTCTCCAGAAATTCGCTACGAGCTTCCTGCTCCGTCTTCCGGCCTTTCATGACCTCTGGCAGACGTCTCGCATCGAACGAAGCAGCGACGTCAGCAGCCGCCAGTTCACCGCTCCCGGAGCGGTCTAGAGCATCGAAAGCCATGCGCACAACCAGCTGTCGATGCGTGGTCATGGGTTCACGAATGCCAGCGAGGAACTCAGCCACACTCATGGCACCATCATGATTGCTGTCGAAGTGATAGAAGAGGCTCTGCATGTCACGCCCAGTCATGCGCACGCCGCTGTCTCGGAGTGCCCGTCCAAACGCCTGGAAGTCTACATTCCCATCGTCCACAGTGCCAACCCCCTCGGCTTCTTCGGGCTTCCCTGCTGCACGTCGGAGCTGCCGCTGCAGCGTGATGAAGCCAGCAATGCCCTGCTCTTTCAGCAAGCAGCGCAGTTGATGAACGGTGCGACGCAGCTCCTTGGACTGCTTGGTACCTGCACCCGGAGACCGTGGCGCCATCAGTTCCAACGCACTTGGAGCAAGACCGTTGCTTGATGACGGCAGATTATCCACGAGATCCGGCTGAAGGATGCAAAAGGCCTGCGCACTCGTCGTCCCAACGTTGGAACTGCGTCGGCCGCGTACAGGACCACCGTCCGGCGTTTCTCGAGTGCGTCTTGGCGCTTCCATGACTGCTGGACTACCTCTTGGGCTATCGGTATTTGATTTGGATCCTGTACGAGCATTGCTGTTCGTGACGGCAGGACTTGTGGGCGACGGGAGCTGCCAAGTGTTGCGCACCATAAGCTCGAAAAGGTCGTCGTCCGACACAAAGAAACTTACGTTGCGGTAGTAGGCTTCCCACTGCTGTGGTGAAATCTTGCCCTGGGTATCCTCCGTGCAGCCTGTCCGGTGTGGCTCCGAATCTTCTTCCACGTCGAAGTTCTCTACGAACTCGCGGAAACAGTCCTCTTCGCTCTTGCGCTGTGCGATCACGTCTGGGTGATGACTGGCATCGTATCTCTGCACGACGTCACAGGCGTCCAGCAGCCGCACACCAGCCTCCCTAGCGAGCACCTGGTACGCTGCGTGAACCAGTCTCAGTCGGCGAGTGGTCATGGGGCCACGCACCATCTCCAGTGCGTCTTCAATGCGGACAAGGCCGTTGCGGTCGCAGTCCAAATAGAGGAAGAGACTGCGTAGATCGGCGTCGCTCAGTGGCGAGCGTTGCGATTGGTTCGTGTCGGGTTGTGGGCTCTCTACATTCTCGTGTGCTGACTGCAAGGTGCGTCGGAACTCCTGCAGCGTCACCATGGCGTCACCGTCCTGGTCGCTCACACGCAAACTCCGTCCAAGAGACACTAGAGCGTGCAGTCCACGACTACGCAGTCCCGTCTGAAGCTTTCGCAGCACTGAAGCCGCCCCCGCATCTAAACTTGAGGCCTTGGGCGTGCCGCTCGAGCGTGCATTTGACACCGGCGAGGGTGGCAACGGAGACTCCGTCAGACATGCCGCGAACTGTGAACCTTTGAGGAATTCGGTAGTGGACGTGGTTGCCGCGGCCCGAGGCGACTCCACCTCACTGTTAGCCGGACTTTTCATTCCATTGGCACGATGTTGGAGGTTGAAAGGTTTAGATGGTGGTGCCGTGGAGATGGAAAGAGCCATCTTGGCCTTGTCGCCAGTAGGTGGGGTGTGCTGCAGTGCCTGGAGCAGAGACACAGGTGCCACGGACGCTGCAGTAGCCTCCACTGATCCCAGACTGTCGCCTTCTTCTACCAATCGACTGTCCAGACTCCTGGCTTCAGCTCCAGCGGCGTCCTGCAGCGAGCAACGCGTGGCAGCGCGCCACACGCGCTTCATAAGCAGCTCAAAGTACTCGTCGCTGGGCGCCTGCGCTGCCACGCACTGGAAGTAGGCGAGCCACTGGGTCCAGCTCACGAATGCCGTGCCCGTGCGTCGGGACGCCGCCAAGAAAGCGGCTTGGAATTCACGTACGACTTGATCAACTGTCTGCTCCCCAAACATGACGGCCGGGTGTCTAGCTGCATCATGCGCCGCAAGCACGTCTTGAAGTGCCAGATACCCCACACCCTGGCGGTCCAGTAAGTCAAAGGCGTTCTGCACGAGCTGCAGCTTCCGGCCAGTCAGTGTACCCTGTGGTCATCGCCAGAAAAGCCACGGCGCACCCAATTGAGTGTTTAGAGGCACTTCCACAGTGCTAAAGCCTCGTGAAAAGTGAAGGTGGCCAAGACAAACGTACACAGAGCAAGTTCTTGACATCGTCGGCGGAGACGCGGCCGTCGTGTTGGACTTGTAGGGTCAGACGCTGAATCAGTGCTCTCGCGTCCTACAGCAAGCGGTGCCAACCCACGAGTATTGCCGACAGCCAGTCACTTCGCTGATCCAATTGCAAACCTACCACAGCATTTCATCTCTGACTTACAACGTCTGACACTGCCACCCGGTGGTCATTGAGTACGCGCTTGAGCGTAGCATTGCCGATACAGCCGCTATCTGTCTGCGCCTTGTCCAGTGCTAGCCCCACGTTCACCCAGACACTTCCCCGCCCACCCAACTGTTAGCTCTACGAGTCTATCAAGCCAAAACCGCAGGTTCAGCAGACGTACACTAGGCCCTGAGCTCGTAGTGCGGCGCGGAGGTGGGACAGCAATGCCTGGAGATCCACCTGCTCGGCGCTCTGCTGCTGTCGCTCCTTCCACTGCGTGAGCGACGACGTGGCGTGTGTGGACACGGCCATGGCAGCTTCGTCGCCTGGTCTTGACGGCTGCCACTCCACTTCTGCTATTCCCGAGTGGCCAGCCCAGCCAGCCACGACAGCCCCAGCATCTCCAGGAGAGAAGGAGAAGCGCGTCCAGGTGAGCCAAACGCCAAAAATACCAGCAGCGCATGCAGCAGGAGCTCTGGCAGAGTCCTATGCAACTTGCTGCGGTGATCGCCACTGCTCGCTGGAATTAGAACCGCAGCTCGCGGTCTGACCTGCGTGTGATCCACACACGGTGCTGCTATTCTCGGTGGCTCTGCGACGCCCGCGCTGTCATCGCCGCCACCCACTCGCGGATCTTGCCGGATCTTTGGACTGCCAAGCCCAACACTAGCGGAGAATGAGGTCAAAACTGAGCCCGAGCGTCGGGGTGGTCGTCGACCAGACCCCACGCCCAAGTTTATATATTACCGCAGCGCGTACAGCTGCGCTCGACCGACAAATACACACACATGCAGGCGCGCAGTGCGACTCCGACGCGCTGGAACCGCGCATCTGGACCGTGCTGGGCTGCACCGACCCGCCTTTCCATCTTGGCACGAGAGATGTCGAGAAGCTGGGCCACATTGAGCCGCCGGAATCGTCTTCCTGCAAACGTTGGAGACGCCGCGCACCGCAGTGCCGCCGCCCATTGCTGCCACTGGTTTGGTCTGCGCCGCGCTGTGTTCACCCGCGCGCCGCCAGGCGTCGTAGTCGTAGTCGTCTAGTCGCTGCTCTTCTTGGCCAGCATCATCTGCACATTGGCGGCGCAGTCCGTGCAGTTGCGTTCTACCACGGCACCACCCACGAAGCGCGGCACCGAGGCCTGGGCGGCGTCTGTGGCCTGGGCGCCGCCGCTCATCCAGTTGAGCAGCAGCAGCGCGAGCGTGAAGATGGCCTGCATGCTTTCTGGCTTCTCCTGCTTTGGCTGCTTCTCGGTAGTGTTGCTTGTTCCAGTCTGCGCGGTCTTGCAAACGGGAACACACATTCGATTCAGAAATGATTTGAATGCTTCGATTCATTCCTGAATCGAGCGATTGCCGTCACGTCGCAGTCGCACGGTGATACAGCTGTTCTCGTCGTCTGCAAGGTCTTCGTGGAAGGAGAAGAGGTTCTTCACTTGCGTGGAGCGGTGAAGACGTTCATGGCAAAGTCTGTGGCCGCCAGCACTGGCACGATCTCCACATATGTGGGACTGTCATCACTCACCTGGAAATGCAGACGACTCTGCAGCGCCAGACGCTCCGGTGGCGCGCGCAGACCCAGCTTGTCTTCGTGCGCGACTGCGATGGAACTCAAGGCGCGGCGGCAGGGCTCCAGCGGCCGAGGGCAGCGCAGGAGCTGCAGCATCTTGAGAAGATTTGCTTGGAGCTGCTCGCGCCAAAGATAGGGTCAATACCAAAGTACACTGCAAAATCTAGAGGTTAACTTAAGTACGGTCCAAACTCCTTTGGCTCAAGTGCCATGGGGAAGCAGCGTGTGAACGCTGTGGCGTTGTCACGGCGTGTGTTTCAGTAGATGGCTCAGTGTCCCTAGCTGTGGTGTTGCTGAGAGATCTTGTGCGCGCCACAACTTCCTCAGGTCTACTGCAGCCGCTTCGCTCGCGCTGGCGGCTGCTGGTGTCCAAGTGTCTTTCGTTTTGTCCAGTGTGAGACGCAATGACCATGCACACGTGCACGCTTGATGCATCCGGGTTCGACACAGCGCCGTCCACCACCATGAGGACTGCAGAATCCATTCAACATGACAGCCTCGATACAGGCAAAGGGCTGGCAGCGAGAACTGCCACCGTGCACCTTGCACAACCCTCGCGACTGGACCTTGCGAACACAAGTCCTGACACTGCAACCCGAGCCTCCACTGTCGAACGCAGACACCACTTTTCGCCAAGCGAGCACAGTCATCCCACGCGCACGTGCGTTTACCACCGTGGCGCACACACGTGCCCTAGAGTTGAGCCAATTTGTTGCAAGCTTCGACCTGGCATACCTGAGGAGAAAAGAGGGTGGGCTACGGGTCACACCAGCTCGGACGCCACTTGGGGCTGAGTATCTATGAAGTGGAGAAACGGTGCGCACTCGCCGAGGTGCTTCTCGGTGGGATCCGCGCAGCCCATGTGATCCACTTCACCCCCACAGACAAGGCATGTCGAGCTCTGCAGTTCCTTCTCAGTCACACGCCAGGATCATACCGGCGAGATCTGTCGGCCAGCTAGGCGAGCGTTGTGTGAGCGCGGGAGGCTCGAGATTGCTGTGCGCTCCGCGACCAATTGTCACTCACGCACAATGCAGCAGACTCGCCCAGCCGAAGATAGGAAAGGTGACTCCAGTACAGGGCTGTGCCCCTGAGACTAGAGCGCTAGGCCTGGGCTCAGGTAGGAAGGCTTCCAGCTCGAAGCCGTTCTCCAGTACGTCGCGCGCAGAGTTGAAGCGCTTCCCGAAGTTCGTAAACAACAGAAACGCCATCATGACCTCACCGTCCGAGCAAAACCTCCAGCAGACCTTGCATGGGATGGTGTCGGACGCAGTAGCCCCCACTTCGCCAACAAAATGGTGCCCAGCTCGAGCCAGCCAAGCGGACTGCAAGCAGATGGCGTTGGTGTCGGGGCGTGACTTGCCTCCTTGACTTGATCGAGGTATGCTTTTCTGAAAGGCAAGATCTTGGCGTCACGCATGAATCGTCTTACGTTAATCAAGTCGAAGGGGACTCGTCGTGGAAATCCAGCTACCACGATTTAACTCAAGGAGATGAGCGAAGTTAAACTGGTTCGGATGCGTTTAGATAGGTTGATGAATGTAGCATTTCAACCCATTGACTATGGAGAAGGTTGTCAGTGCTGTCCCCTCGTGCCATCCACTTATGCTGTTGAAGAGGGTTTAGGCCAGCTTTGCGACTGTAGAGAGCTTGTATTCGGATGGAAACCGTGATACAGTTTTCGTCTGGGTGTAACCAATCTACCACTGAATTACCACGAGATGCCACCACTTTTTTGCATGTACCCTCCATTATTAACCGACATCAACACCAGGATGGGCCATGTGTTTCTCGCTCATCTTATCACCAACTCCAGGTTTCTCGTTGAAGGCTTCCAACTTGCATGGCTGCTATTCACACACATCAACCCGAAACGAAAACGGTATGCCTTCTGGGGCGAGGATGGTCCTTTGGTATCTCGCGGGAACTTAGGGATATTTCGAGGCGGTAATGACGAACTGCAACGCGCTCCACAGCCACTTTTCTCCACACACGTCCTCCATGCAATACACATGTTGTATCAAGCCTCTCAGCCACACGCAGAGGCTTCTTTTATTCGTATGCAAAGTCTAGAAAGCGTCTTGAAGTCGATGCACGCCTGATGTTCGCTCGGTGTCGCGTACGTCAAAGGACAGCACCAGCCGACAATGACGACTCCCCTTCGCTTCGGCTCCAGCGGCGAATTACTGCATCAGCCGCTCCTTCTCGCTCTTCAACGTGGCCAATGCAGCCGTGGCGTACCCTTTGCTGTCGTTCGTAGGCGACACGCGCGCGGGCCAGCACCCGCAGGTTACGCAAAAGTCTTGCTTCGGGTGCGATAGCTCGAAGCCACACGCTGGACAGTACACATTCGCACTCTCCGCCGTCTCCTCCTGTCCGTGTGATGCCACCACCCCGGTCTCTTCATCCAACCTTCGCCGAGGAACACTGCTCAGATCACCATCAAAAGCACGCAAGAAGGCCTGGAAGAAGAAGAGATGCTCCCGGTCGCGAATGTACACGCGTTGGGCTTGAAAGACAGCACGCTGCTGCTCAGCAAACTCCTCGTCGGTCCAATGCGAATCAAAGTGGCCGAGTCGAAGTCGCGTGGTGCCTGATCCGGCCTCAATGGGCTCCTTGGCACGCCACTGAGAGAAGCTTTCGGGGAAGGCCTGACGCAGGATCAACTTGCCATGTACCCCTTGCGCTCCTTCGCGGGGTACGGGGGTACGCTCTCCAACCATGTCGCTCTTGCTCAGGGTCTTGGAGAAGGCCACAACACGAGCATCCAAGTACGGACTGATGACTTCCATGCCCAATTCCGTCGCCAACTTGGCCGTCGTGAACTGCATCGTAGCCGTAATACGCTCGCGATACTTACTTAGTGCCTCCTCATCCATATCGTGGTAGAACGAATAACCGCAGAAGACTTCGTCTGCCGCGTCTCCCGTCACCAAGTGCTTCACCCCTTTCTCCGCCGCCACACGCAGTGCCTCGTAAATAACCAACGAGTTGCGCAGCTCCATGGGATCGCACGTGCACAGCAGTCGCGCTACCTCCGACGAGTTCTCCAGCAATGTGTCCAGCGATACACGCAGCACATGATGCTGTTCGATCGACACGTCTTTCAACCGCTGGAAGATATTGGCAGCATACACCGCGTCCTGTGCCTCTGGGTCAGCTTGGACAGTCAACGTGTGGCGGAACCGCAGTATCGGCCGCGCTTTGGACGTCTTGTCCAGTGACAAAGTGGCAAACCCTTCGTCTCCTTCCACTCCAGCCAACTCCTGGTCGCTGGCCTCAGCCAGAATGGAAGTGTCCAGTCCCGCGCTCAGCAAGATACCGTCGATTCCGTCCGGGAACCGGTCGGAACACTCTCGTAGCACCGTCTGTAGCATACGCCGACAAGCCACGACTTTCTCGGACGGTGCCGAACGCACAAAGTCCGTGGTGAGGTTCTCCCGCCGCGCACGCACCAAGCGTTCTAGCAGATGCAGATCCTTGGTGTAATGGTACAAAATCTGCTCGGATGAGTACATTTCCGGGTGGTTGGGCGCCAGCGAAAGACGTGGCAGCACCCACGCACGCCACGCTTCAGCAGCGATGTGTTCGATCTTTGGATCCCCTGCGGTCTGTGCGAACGCTGCAGCCATCTGCGTCTTCAGTAACTCATCCAGCGCCGCCTCGTGAGAACACGTGTCAGGTTGGGGTGTAGGACTCACGTTCCCACGGACCATGGCAGTTGCATGGGCGTCACCTTCATCTCCTCCGTGCTTTGAGTCGGTCGTCTCGAGTTCGGACGGATCGACACCTTCGACCCCGATCACCAGTGCGCACCGAAACGCCATCCATGGGCCTAGAACCGGATGCAGACACAACTGTGACGACTGCAAAGCCAGCGCCACGCATTCAGAATGTCTGTTAGGTTCGTCCAAAGAGAGTTTGAGCCTAATCGGCCTTGAGGTAGTGTGGGCAATATCCAGAGCAACGTACAGGACAGTGCGAGACGGCACGGGCCGCCAGCGCCATCTTCTGCGCCAGGATCATTTTGCCTGGCTCTGTGTCAGCCACCCAATACACCTACGTAAAAGTAAGAAGACACAGCACAACATAGAGTTGCAGACGTATTGGTCCATTCGTTAGGAGCCATACCAGTCATCAGCAGTAGAACCTACACGTCTGTGTGCACCTTGGCGTTCGCCAGTGGTTCACAACTGGGGGTCAACTCCTCCAGTGTGCCTTCCACTGCCTGCTTTACGAAGTGGTCGATGGGGTTAGCGAGCACGCGGCCGCCATGGTGCTGCATCTCTCGCTCCGCAAAGTCCAGGAGCGGCGGCCAGAGTGCCTTGGAGTTGCCCACAAGCACCAATAAGTGCGACGTCAAGCCGCCCGTAGCAGGCGGCAGCGGTAACTTAAAGCGTGTCAACGATGATGCAGCTTCGGCCGAGTGGTCGTCCAGATAGCGGTTGTAGCTCTCCACCGACAGCGGAATGAGCACGTCCAGCCCCCTGGGTTACGCGTCCATTTCGTTCGGATGGCAGCGTTTGAGGACGAAATACAAGGACAGCGACGAAGCTGTGGTGCTCTATACGCAGAAGGATATTCACGGGAAACTCCACGACATAGAGACGTACTTGGTGGCTAGCGCTGTGTGCAGTAGCGCACACACACGCGTCTGCTCCAGCATCCCGGCACTTCTTCGCTTATCGTCGATCCAGCAAATGGAGCCAAAAGTGATCCCCTTTCCGTTCATTGGCTAGTCGGAATACCCTGACCCCAGCACACGAAAGCTTGCTTTCACTATGGGGTACGACGTACCCTGGCACATCTGATTCTAGGACAGAAAATCGGGACTCAGAATGGAGCCATCTGCTCGAAGCGACGCAACCCTTCGCCATCCGTGATCTCTGCAAAGGCGACGAGAGAGCAAGGAGGAGAGCAAGCTAGGAGAGCAGGCCAGGAGGAGAACAGCCATGGCGGGCGCCATGATGACGATGCCCATGCTCATTGTGAACATGGGCGCCGAGATGATCTACGTGCTGGACCAGCGGCTCAAGGCGCAGAGCATCCCGCGCGACAAGAGCTCCAAAGGTCTGTCTGGACTCGCGTCTACACCGGCCGTTATGTTCGTGGTTGGAGTGCAGTTGGGTCGTGCCTATGACTTCTAATCGCTCTGTGTGTTTGGTGTTGTTGCAGTGCTGGAGGATATTGTCAAGACGATGCACAACGAGACCTTCATGGTGGAGCTCTTCAAGCCGCACCGCATGTACTCGAACGTATCCACGCGCCAGATCTTCGACCGGCTTGCACACTCTTCCATCATGCGCCTCAACAGTAACAGCATGGACAAGGTAAAACACCCCGCTTCTGTACGTGTTTGGCATCGTTTTCACACTCACTCTTTGAACTGGTGGTAGCTCTACGACCTCATGCGCATGGGTTTCAAGTACCAGGTGCTGTCGTGTTCGTCGGCGGACGAACTTCTTCAGGTGACCATGAACCATCTATCCAACACCAAGAACCTCGTGGACGCGCTCGAAGTCAAGCGCCTCGTGGACGAAACCATCATGCTCACGTCGCAGACCTTCGGCAACATGCAGCCTGCCGAGTTCTATGTGCTCAAGCAGTACCTCTGCCGCTTCTTCCAGGACACGCGCATCAAGGTCTCGCTCTTCCTGCAAAACGGTATCCAGGGTATGGACGGCACGCTGGCCATCCGCTACGACGGCTTTACAGCCACCGGCGGCAAAGTTCCAGGCAAAGTGTGCTACTTTGACGAAAATGGACGTCTCGAGGAAGAGGAGAAGTTCGGTATCGCCAGTGCCGAAGACTCCGTGGAGGCCCCCGAAGGTTCCGTGCTGGACCGCGAGCAGCTCAACACGCACTTAGGCGCCAACATGTACGAGGCCGACTCCAAGGATGGCACTGGCGGGTTCTCTCGCTCCACTCGGCAACTCTTCAACGAAGGCAAGCACCGTGGTAGTGGCACTGGTGCGCCAGCCAAGGGTGTGGTGCCACGCAAGTCGCAGAAACTCTTCAAAGCCACGGCCACGGACGGACTCAACCTACTGGCAGATCTTGTAGGCAAGTCAGCGTCTGCCAAAGAAGGCGAAGGCGACAGCAGGGCTCTACGAATCAACCTCTTCCCGGACAGCGACAGCAAGAGCGGCCCAGACGGCGACGACGAGGATGAGAAGGACGTGCCCACGATTTGGATTGACGCCGCCAGTGACCGCAAAAGCGCCACGGACGCCATGCTACGAGGCCTCAAATTCGACGAGAACGGGGAGAAGCGCGAGGGTAAGGCTGGTGGAGACTGCGATGACTTGCTGGATCTCATGGACTCCACCAACTAATGGAGTGGAGCAGGCAACAGCGGTCGATGGGCCGATCTGAGTGCTTTGTCTTGAGGAAGCGATGATAGGGGTAAGCAGCACTTAGCTTGAGCCTTTCTTCGACTGCAGTTCTAAGTTCCTGTTGGATCAAGGCTATTGGATAGCACTCTTGAAGCTCAAACGATATCTGGATGCAGGTACTGAAAGATCAAATACGGTTCGACGACAAACTGAGACCTTCATGGATGAACCTGTCGTTTCTGCATTGAAGGTGTCCGTTTGTTTCTTCAAACGCGACGAACTCTGTGGGAATCAAGGGAAACGGTCGTCTTGACTTATGAAGCAAAGGTGTTCTCTTTGTCACCCCTAGCATATCCCACTCACTCACAACTTACAGGAGTGAACGAACCTCTCCAGCCACCTTCACTCAGTTGTTACGATAGTCTCGTCGTCTGAAGACACTTCATGCACTTGTAGGCCCTCGCACCGGCGGGCAGACTCAGCAGCGTGTTGCAGTTTTTGCAGCGCATCATTTCTTGAGCTGCGCCATCATACAAACACACACGCAAGACTAAGTTAGATGTCGTCGTGGCCACAGCCGCTCCATCAAGCAGCACGTACTGGTCGTCGTGGAGAGCTTGGAGACGCCGCGGCACGACGGACACTTGACGGCCGACGCGCCGTTTTTGACGATCAGGTGTTTCCCGCAATGCCCGCAGCTCACCACCTTTGTGTCACGTACATCGATCCCCGACATGGATGGATCCTTCCCTTTCAAACGACTAGTCGTTACGCTCCCACCTGACTCCACCGACGTGGACGAAGACACAGACGGTGGACGTTCACCATTGCCAAAAGCCGGCATCACCGACTGGTTGGTCTTCCGGACGGCTGCCAACTGCAGACAATGAGGACACACGATCTCCGAAGGCTCCAATCCGCTCGGAACTTCAAGCGAATTGCTACAGTTCACACAAGTGAACTCCGAACCTTCGTTGGACACTGACGACGACGGAACCTTGGGTGGTGCTTCGTCAGCAAATGATCCATTTCCAGCAGTGTCACCCTCCGTGACAGACGGCAGCGACTCGATGGCTGCTGATGAACTGTCAGACGCCACAGCGACTGCCTTTTGGCAGTATGGGCACGGTACAGTGCAGAGGTTAGCCTGTGCCGGAGCGTGCACCACTTGCCGGCAGTGGAAGCACCGCGTTGAGCACGCCGGCTGCTGCTCGCCGCTGTGGCTGCTTGCACTCAACCGCTCACTGGCGCTTGCTTGGACGATTGGTGGTGACGTTGGCCTGGGGTTGCCCTGCTTGACCTTCTCCACGGCGTCCTCTTCTCCCAACAGCATGAGCGCGCTTAGTGCCCGACGACGCCATCGCCGCCACTTCGTATCGTTCACGAATAACACGAGGACTCCCACCAGCTTGTCGTAGTCCACGTGTTCGTAAAGGGATTCACGCAGCTTAGCCGATGCGCAGAAACGTCGAAGCAACTGGAGCAGCACCGATACGTCCAGGTCGTCGTCGAACGATCTTGCGTTGAAGAGTGCATGCAGCACCGCTGCCACGATCCACGAACTTCTCGTCGGCTCCTGCTCCTCCGGTGCGCTGTCTTCATCTTTCACAGAATGAATAGGAACAGCAATCGCCACGAGGTCTAGCAGTGCCACCACGCAGTCCATTGAGTACACACTGGCCTTGAGCGCACGGAAGGTCTGCTCCTTCAGCAGCGTCTCGAATTCCTGTCTGGACACGTTGTCGAGCGTCAGCACGGTGCTGCTATTCAGATACGCACTTTTTAGTCCTTCGCACGCAGCCAAGAAGAGCTCAGCTGACTTGTGGCCGTCCACGAAACTCGCCAGCGTTTTCGTGAATACGCTCGTAATACGCTTCAGCAGTGCCTCCTTCGCTTCGGCTGCCCGCATCGAACCATCCTCCGAGACCAACGCCGCCTCCAAAAAGGGCAGTCCAGACATGAAGATCAAGTCGAACTTGGCCTTGAGCTCCTGTGCAGGTGATTCCTCGTCCGAGAAGATCGACGGGAACCACTCCATGAGCGCCACCACGTGCTCCACCAACGGCGTCGTAAGGAACACCTGCTCTCGGTGAGCACCGCCGTGTGAGAGCGAGAACACCAACAAACAGAGTCCACACGCCAGCTCCAAGCTTGTGTTCCGGCCGTCACTATCCACACCCAACAACTGTGTCGTCAGCGCCTCTTGGTTCGCATCACCCGCAGGTCCGCACACCGTCTGGAATCCATGTGCCACGCTCTCCAGGACCCCTTGTGCCTCCATAAGCGCAGTTTTGCCTGTCTTCCCGCACTCCACGATAGCGTTGAACGTCTCCAGCATCTCTGCGACGCCAGCCACAGCTGCACTCTCGTCGTTGCCAGTCTGCTCACCGTCCTCGCTCATGTCCTTCGGTTTTGTCACGGCATCCAGCAAGATCTCCACGCCGTTGCACGCTACAAGTCGAGGGATATCATGCACGCAGAGCTGCTTTAGCAACCGCCGCGTGCCGTCAACCACCTCTGCCGACGGCTCCGATACCTTCTTCTGCTCGTGCAGCACCACCACCAGCTTCTCAATGGCTCCCTGGTTCACGAGTGTGGATCGAAGAGTTGTCCATCCTACAAGCACCGTCAGGAAGTTGATCGCGGACAACAAGAATTGCTTCTGCAAGTTCTTCGCCTTCTCCTCTTCAGGGTCCAATCCCCCCTCCTCAGAAGCGCCCGTTAGATCACCCAGCTTGGCCTTTTCTTCCGCCAACTCTAACAGATACGCTGTCACCTCTTCCACGATCTCCATACAGTCGCTAGGCAGCGCATTCATGTCCGTGTTTTCAAGCAGTCCCTGCAGCAGCGTGCACCGCTTGAAGAGTCCTTCTGGGTTGGTTGCAATGTCCACATCCAGTAGCTGTTGGCCCAGTTCCAACAAGAACGCGGTCTCCCGTTGGACCGATGGAGCCTGCAGCTGGGCATAAAATTTCTTGAGCATCGCTGGGTCGGTCACACCGTCGTGCAGGATCTTGATGGCATTCTCCTGGTGGCGCTCGGTGCCCTTCTGCATCCAATAGACCAGTGAAACTGCACCCTCAACCGCGATCTTCTCCATTTGCTCAGAGTCCAGCACTTGACCATTTTTGAGCAAGAGCGTCAGCGCCAACACACCCACAACTGACGTACGTGGGTCAAAATCCACGAAGAAATCGATGAGCATGGACACCAGCGTCGTCTTCTCCATAGACGACAGTCCAGCCTCTTCGTCCTCTAAGATCTCTGGATGCGTGAACACAATGTCAATGAGCTTACGCACCGCCGTCACTTGAACGGACGAACGCTTGGCCACCACCACCACACGGAACGCCAGCTGTACGTTGGTCGTCTCGATGAGGTCCAGCCAAAGAGGACACGTGGCAAAGTCTGACTCCACGAGGTTCAGCACGATCTCCTCCGCAGTGTCGGACACCTCCTCCATGGGCGACAAGATGTTTCCCAGGATCGTACGAGGCAGCACAGCACGGTGGTCGTACAGTGTCTTCCGGAACTCCAGCGGATCGCTAGACAGGTGCACTAGGATGCGACCCGTCTCCTGTGCAATATGCTGCCGCTCGGGTGTAGAGTCGGCGTACTCGCGCGTCGTGGCCTCGTACGTCGACACCAACGCGTTCAGCGCGTCACCAGCTTCCAAGATCAGAAGTCGAATCCGTCGTGAGCGTGCCAGCAGGTCCAACAGCTCCAGAGCGTTGCTCGTCACGTACGTGTTGCTCATGACGTACTCGCTCCTGGCCTCAGGCTGCTCATCGTCATCACCATCGACCTCTTCTACGACTTCAGCCTGTATCTCCTCCTTGGCTTCGCCCTCGTCTTCGCCTTCAGCTGCGATCTCGCCTTCGACCACGTCAGTGGCCTCAACTTCAGTCTCGCCCTTGACTTCGATCGCATCATCCGCCTCAACCAGGCGTTCTTTCACATCCCCAGAGCTTTCACCTTCTTTTCGCAGGAGTTCCAGCAACGAGACGTGAACACCCGCACTGATAAGGAGGTTAACGACAGCATCGTTCGCCATGTCTCCGCTCTGCTCCTCCTCCGTCTCCTGCTGTGGCAGCTCCGTCACGAGCTCCTTGAGAACCGCGATCGAGTCGTCAAAGACTGCATCGTCGCCTTCCTTCTTCGCCATTACGCTGGACTGCTCAATGCCGTTCATGAGAGCTTGCAAGAACTTGAGCCCAGCGGTAGTGGATTCCACAGCGTACAGCGCAACGAAGCATTCCTTCCAGGCCGTGTGGGCGATGAGCAAACGGATGATGCGGATACCCATGGCCAGTCGACTGGGCTGTGACACGATGAATTCCGTCACGACCGTCACGAGGTTCGTCACTTGATCTTCACCCATGGACACGATGCGAGACGAAGACATCTTCAACACCAGGTACAGCAGCTGCAACAACGCTTTGTTCAGCTGCGTCTCCGAAGGCGAGAGAGAGTCAGCTGGGATGTCCATCCATCGCCGCAAACCTGTCCAGAACGCACGTAACATCTCCTGGTCCAGCATGCGCGCCACGAGCTCTTCGCCACCACCGACAGCACAACGAAGACACTTGATCGCATTGCTGCGCAGCTCGCCATCTCCTGGAGAGCACGCCATGGTCATAAGCACCGGGAAATACGCCACGCCCACCACCCGCTCCTGCAGCTTCTGCACCAATTCAGCGAGTTCAGGCGTCGGAGACTCTTCCAGCGGCTCAAGAATGGAAGTGATGGACTTGACGCCGCTAAGATACGCCAGCACATCCAGACTCTTGGCCTTCAGCACGGGATCGCGACCGGATGCCATGAGGAAGAGTGTATCCAGCACACCCACCGAGAACGAGCGGTTGTTCTCCAGCAACGCCTTGAAGTAGCGAAGCGCCGACAGTCGGTTCTCATCGGGCGGCGTCTGCAGCAAGCGGTGGAAGAAGTCGGACGCGTTGCGATCATACAGTTCGTCGAAGATGCCCGGGTTGAACTCGCACAGATTCATGAGCGTCTGCGCGCAGAGCGGGATGAGACTCGCCTTGCGGGACAGCAGGAAGGCCGAGAGAGTGGGCACGCAGTCGCGCGAGCAAATGTAGTCCACATAGGCCGCTGACTCGGCGCTAAAGCTCTTGACAATGCCCAGTAGGTTCTTCTGGAAGTTGATCTCCCCCACGAACTGGTTCTCGCCCACCACGCATGAGTTCAGCTTCTTGAGCACCAGGTCGAAGACTTCCAACTCGTAGATGACGCGCAGTACCTCTCCATGCGCGTCACTGCCATAGTTCTCGTCGCCCGCCTCACTCACCGTTTGCTTGGGGATGGTCGAGCACAAGCCACAGAGAATCTCCGACGCGATGGTGTAGTCCTCGTCGCTGTCCAGCATCCACATGATCTCCTTGATGAACTCCTCCTCCTTGGCCATGATGGAAATCAACGTCGGCTCCTTGGATACCTGGATCAGCACCTGAGACGCCAGCATACGGTTCAGTCGGTCACCCTTCTGCAGTACCGTCACGAACGAGTGCAGGTTCTCGGCTGGAATCTGCTGGACGCCACGTCGCACTTGGGACACGCCAATGTCCGAGAAGTGGATACACTCGCAAATGGTACTCAGGATGGCCTCGATGGCTACATCGTACGATTCATCGCGCGGTGCTTCAACCTCACCACTCGTCAGGTCACTGCCGGCCCGCAGCTCCAGGAAGTCGCCCAGTAAACCGCACAGCAACTCTACACCGCGGTGTTCCGTCATCTGTGTGATATTCTCCGTGTTCTTCTGCACGAAGCGCTTTAAACAACGCGCAGCTTCCACTCGCGTCTCCAGTGACGCCGGTGAGTCTGGAGCCAGCATTTCCAGCAGTCTAGTACCACCGCCAGCCTTCCGCAACGCCGTCTGACACGCCTTGGACTGGCAAATGTGATACACGAGTCGCAGCGCCATACGCTCCACTTCCGGGCGCGCGGAGTGGCCCAACTGCTGCTCCATGACGCGACTGCCCATGACCTTCACCAGCAGATCACAGGCACCAGACTGTGCAAAGGCTTCACCAGCGGACAACTCATTCCCAGCGCTGTTCTCCAGCGCAATGAGGTTGCCCAGCATCTCCAGCGCCGCCTGCTGCAATGGCTCCACGTCCGTGTTCAGCAACTGACAGAAGGAAGCCACACCGCCTGCAGCTTCAATGTCATTCAGCTGTGCGATGCGGTGCAGCCCCATATTACTAACCGTCTCCTCTCGACCAGTGGAGAGCGCCACGGCCAACTGCAGCATCTGGTCCACTTTGTCGTCCACCACCGGCGCTGGGTCGTCCAGACGGTGCCGTAGCCCCACGATACTGTAGAAATCGCCTGCTTCCACATTCCGAAAGCAGCGAGTGCAGACTGGCTGCTTGTTCTCGTATCCAGGAGAGTCGATGGGCAGTTTCACCTTGTTGGCGGTGCACTCGGAGCAGTAGAGATTCCCGCACAATCGACAGTGGTGACGACGTCGGAACGTCCCGAACTTCATGCCGCATTGGCGACATGAAGGTGACTCGTCATCGTGCACGAATATCGGCGCAAAGTAGCGTCGTAACACCATCTGCACGTCGCCAGTGTCGACTAAACTGCCACTACCACTGCCACGTGCCAGCGTCTCCGTCACGCCCGCTTGGTCCCTGAGTAAGTCGCGATTGTCGTCCACACCGGACGGTGACACGCTCTCCGACGGTGGATCCGCTGGTGGCTTGCCATCGTCCGAGGAGAGCTCCACATCTGAATGTTGCCGCTCGTCGTCTTGTTGAGCGTCCTTGGCTCGTCGTGATGCGTCCTCGGATGACGCGTCGAACCATTCATCCGCCTGGGTAGGCAGCACAGCAGATGAGGTACTGCTATCCAGTGTCTGTTCTTCCAGATTGTGCTCTCGACGGTACCGCGCCAACATTGCCGCCGTGTCCATCCGACCAGCACGTTCGTCTCTACGCGTTCGTGGGCCTTGTGTGGCTCCTGCATCCCTCGGGATCACATGCAGCGACGTGTTGCCGTGCATTACGATATTGCCACTGCTGCGGCGGTCCACATACGTAGGTGCTCGTCCACGCGGCACAGCAGATCGGTCGTCACTGCCCCGACCAGTAGAAGGACGCTCGTCTGTGCCCCGACCACCACTGCGACGATCACCACTGACGTGTCCGGCGCTGTTGCGATCTGCCGAGGCGCGTGGCGTGCGGTTACTGCTCTGACTCACGCCCACGGCGCGCGCGTGGGTACGGCGTTTAGCAAGCGCCACACGCGGATCCATCCACGTGGTGGAGCGCGTGTTGTGGTCCACAAAGTACACGCGGCCCTCGGCGTCGATGAGCTCCTCCCAGCCTGAAGGCAGAGGCTCCTTCGTCGGTAGATGCCATGACGTCTGTGCACGTGCATGCATACACACATAGCGAGAGAAGCAAGCGCAACCCACACACAGCACGGGGAGACGTGAGCGAGGAGGTGACGTCGTTGTGAAGCTTACAGAGAACGCCCGGAGACGCGGAGACCGCGGGCGTATGCAGCGGAGCGCGGCGCACCTCGCGCGTGACGTGGTTGACGAAAAAGTAGCGGCCCTGCGCGTCCTGCACGCGCTGCCACGCGCCGTCTCGGCCGCTCATGCCGCCCGCCCGCCTGAGCTTCTTCCCGCGTGGGCTTCCGGTTTCCGCTTTCGGGCTTTGAGCTTCTGGCTCGGTTCTCGGCCCCGGGAGCTCATCATGAGATTGAAATACGGTTCTGCATAATTGTGGGCGGAAAACACGTCCCGCGAGTATTGGGCACATTTCACAGTATGTAGGATGGAAGGGCGATGACGCAGGAAGGGTCAAAACGGCTTGCAAATCGGGTTTTGGAGCGCGAAATAAAGCAGGTTATGCGTTTCGATGGGATTCGATTATTGCGCGGAGACCCGGCTTTCCGCCGGGTAATGACGTGGTGCCCGCACGAAGGGACGAGCAGCCTTTCTTCCAGGGTTTTCTGTCACGCGATTGGTGCATATTTGCCTGCCGACCCTCGGATTGGCGGAAATAGTAGTGGGTGCTGAGACTCGCAAAGGGGTATCACTTGCTTGGCCTCCTGGGCCTCCTTGATGGACGAAGTTCGCCAGGAGTGGAAGATGCCCGGGCTGGATGCGAGGCGGAGCCCGCTGCCGCGAGAGGCCCTGCAGCTCCGCGGCTTCAGCGCCGACCGCGCCGTCTTCCTGCTGACGACGGCGCGGAACGTCGCTGCTGCGGGCGCGACTGCCGCCGCAGCGCCTGTCGTGCTCGAGCGCGACTTTGCCGACTTGCAGGCATGGGATCGGCTGCTGAGTCGGTCCAAGACCGTGTCTCTCGAGCGGGATAGCAGCGCACAGGGCAAGCCGAAGCCAGCCGATCGCAGCTCTTTCCAGCGGCTCCCGTCGCGGCGTCTGAAGAAGCTCATGGCGTTGAGCTGGGTGCGAGGCGACGTGGCTGCGGGCTGGCGCATTGAGCTACAGAAGAACGTGGCAGCGTGCGAGACCTGGATCAACGATGCCTTTACAAGGTTACCCGCGGCGCTGCAGACCACTTTCCTGGACAATCAACTGTACACTGCAACCAAACAAAAGCAGGCGGCATTGCGTGCCGAGATGCAGCATGCCAAGAACCTGCAGCAGTACTTCACCAGTCCCCCACTCGTGGAGTTTATAGTCGAGAAGGTGATTGCGTTCGCGGAGGAAGAGGAGGTCGGCAAACGGGAGGAAGTTGTGTGGCTCGAGCCTTCGTGCGGTGACGGACGTGTGATGACGGCGCTGTTGCGTCATGGCGCCCGGCGCGTCGTGGGCTACGAGATCGACCAGCGGTTGCATGACGTTGCCTCCCTTAACGTCCAGCAAGCTAAAGCTGCTGGATCCACTCTCGGTCTCGATGTTCAGGTGCACTGCGGCGACTTCCTTGCGTCCACGAATGCACTAGCAAAAGGTCAAGTAGTGGTAGCAATAGGCAACCCGCCATTCGGCGCCAAAGGCGGCGACGGTAGCGACCTCGTTCACCGCTTCGTACAACACTCGGCGCACGAATGGCATGCCAGCGCTATCGCGTTTGTCGTACCGGAGCGTTGCAGCCGCCCCAGCTTCGTGGAGGCCACGCTGCAGCTCGCAGGCGGTAGCAGTGAGTGGGAGCTGGCGCTGGAGGAGCCTCTAGCTGGTTTCGAGTTCGAGTTCGGCGGTGGCGAGCAGCACAAGCGCGTCAAGCAGCCCAGCGTCCTGCAGCTCTTCAGAGCGAAACTCAGTGATCGGACCAATTGAAAAACCGCTTCAGAATGGGTACATTATATTCTCTTTGGTCTCCCTCCGAACAGACGCTAACGACGAAGATGGTGTCGGCGCGACAGGAGCTGCGCGCGATGCTGGCGCTGGCGCTGCCCAGCGCACTATCCACGTACTGCTTCTTCGCCATCTCCATCACGGAGCTGAGCGTCATGGGTCACCTGGGCGTGGACGAGCTGGCGGCTGTGGCTTACTCGCAGATGTGTCTGGACCTGTCCACTCTTATCTTCATGCAGGGCTTCAACGCCGGTATGAACGCGCTGTGTTCACAGGCCTACGGCGCGCGGAACTTCCATCTGTTGGGCGAGTACGCGCTGCTCACGAGCCTGCTACTCACCGTGGCTTGCGTGCCGTTGGCCGTACTCTGGTGGAACCTGGGCGATCTGCTCTTGGCGGCGGGCGTCTCAACCCAAGTGGCGGAGCTGGCTCGCGTCTACTGCCGCCTGTCGCTGTTATGGCTCTGGCCGCGTAGTATGTTCCAGGTGCTCTCGTGTTTTTACCAGGCGCAGCACATTGTCCAGCCCACAGCGGCCTTCAACGCATTGGCAGTGCTGATAAGCGGCTTCCTGTCCGTCGGACTCACTTACGGCCGCTTCGGACTGCCCGAGATCGGGTTCATCGGCTGTCCGCTAGGTACAGCACTCGCCCTGAGTATTCGACTCGTGGGATACGTGGGGTACATGAACTTCTTCCGCAAGTACCATCGGAAATGCGCTTGGCGGTGCGATGGCAGCTTCCTGGACGCGCAGATCCTGCGTAACCTCGTGTCTGTGGGGGTGCCACTTGCAGGTGGAACTCTCTTCGAGAACGCCCAGTTGATCACCATGACGCTCTTTGCAGCGCGAATCGGCGAGTTGCAGCTGGGCACACACAACTCCATGATGGAGCTATTCTTCTTCTGCTCCAGCCCGCTCTACGCCGTCGTGAACGCCGCCGTCACGCGCATCGGCAACCATCTCGGCGCCGGGCAGCCCACGACCGCTATCCTGGCCGCTCAGATTTGTGGCATCTGCATTGTCACATTGGCCTCCGTCAACAGCGTTGTTATCATCGGTGCGCGACGTCAGCTGGGCAAACTTTTCTCGGATGACGCGCAGGTGGTCGAAACCTTCAGCCACATCTGCGCGTTGGCCGCCTTGGCCTATCTCATCCTCTGCTTCTTCTACTACTCGATCGTAAGTCCCCTCCGGTCGCTCTCCGTTGCTGTGGGCCCCATTGAGTGATCCCAGTTGCTGACACCACTATGGATTTCTTGGTGTGCTTGCAGGCCGTACTACAGGCCCAAGCGCGTCCGACACCAGTCATGGTGGGCTTTGCCGCAGGCGCTTGGCTTGTGGGCGTACCGGCAGCCTATGTAATGGGCGTGAATGCCTCGCCGCCCAATCTGCTGGGCGTCTGGCTGGGGATGATCAGCGGCTATTCGGTCACGTCGGCCATCGGCTTCTTCGCCGCCTTTGGACGGCCCAACTGGCAGCGCGAAGCCGATAAAGCCGTCGCACGCTCGCGTCTCAAGGAGAAGGAGCTTGCGTCACCCCACGAGGCCGACCCACTGCTAGTGTAACTCGTCTCTAATCTCTCTTGTCCTCATGTTTCTCAGCACCGAAGCGGTAGATGATGGCCTAGCTGAGCAATGAGCTAATATCCACAGCATCCGAAGACTTTCGGGTAGATTTCATGGCTGAAAAAGCGATCTCGGCAGCTAAGTTAAAAAGCACACGGAGACTCCAGGACAGGGGATCCAAGAGGAGTCAATCGCGTAGGTCGCTGACATTCCCGAAAGGGATGAGGCCTCGCAAAAGTCGTAGCGTGCGCGGAGGACTCTGGCAGAACAACGATGGGTCTACCGCGCAGGTCAGCGTGCTGTTGGATGAGCTTATGGCAGGGGAATGATGCTCGTTGGCGTGGCGGTGACACCCACCCAGGCAAGTTGCACACGGTTCTGGCATCTCGGACTGCGAAACAGGCAGACACAGGTGAAGTCGAAGCACGGGCCGCTCCTAATGCTGTGGAGCGTCCCCAGATGCATACAGGAATCGTGGGTTTCTCACGTGATTGGCAACTGCTCTCCTCGTTTCGTCACATCAAGGACGAAATCACCTTTCGCTGCGCCTTAGGGAACGAGTTCATCACCACACTCGGCTACCTACACTCATATCAGCGCTGCCGCTGCTGGTGAGGCCACCATGGGCTGGGTTCTAGAGGAACTGACCGAACTCCCTTGGGTCTCATCCCATTAGGAGCTGGTCATTCTCCTAGAACTAGACTCCTGGTGCGCCTTGCTGCGGATGGCCGTCGATCTCCAAGGGCCCCAGCACCATGCTCGTGTTAGAGCGTGGATGATCAAAAACGAGTGTCAAGATCTCCTGACGCGCGACGCTCGCAAACGAGTCGAAACCGAATTCAAGAATATCCACCTTTGCAATAATCGAGGATGGCGAGTCCAGCGACATTATGCAGCAAACGGTGGGCACTCTAGCGGAGTTTGGTCTCCCTGTTCCTCCTGCTTTCGGCTTCGTGGCGATGAAGAAAGGCTTCCTCGCTCACCAAGTTCGTGTGCATGCCACGCCGTCGAACGCCGGTCATCCGACCGTCTCGGGACGCTTCAGGGCTCCTGTGTGGCGCCACCTTTCCGACGATCTGAAAGCGCTGCACCAGTCGGCGACATGGTGCTGGTACTGCTTGCACAAGCTACAGCACGAACGCCTTCCGAAGGTGGCTTCACGGCACCTTGTTCGCGAGTGCCCTGCGTTTTCGCATTTATTGGCTAAGACGCCGCTGAGTTTTTGGTCTACATGAACTCGTGATGTCTGAATACAGTGTTGCGACTCTGGTGTCTCCTTGCATTCTGCTCCGGGTTTGCTCCAGCCCTTCTGCATGTTTGTTTTTACGCTGCGTGTGCTTCAGCACTACTTTGCTCGGACGCACAGCATCAAGAAGTCGGGATGCAGCAGAATCTCTCCGTGGGCACCCCAAGTCGCGTGCTCAAGCTCATGCATCCATGCAAGCACTGCGCGACACTCTCGCTCCTGAGCCGTGGAGAGGCCAAGGCAAACTGCATCCTATAGCAAGTGACCGACCGGAAATTGATCAAGGTGTGCTCAGGGTGGAATCGTACAAACGCTATGGACCACAAGGAGCTATTCAATTCATGCCCACTTTTGTGGACTCCTACCGACCCATTCCGGTTTCGCCACACCCGAGCACGTGGCAAGACTCCTCGTTCCACCTCCTCGTTCGTTGGCCAAGTTTTTTTCTCGACGAAAGATTGATCAGTGTGGCGAGAGCGGTCGGTCGGCCCGCGCTTAGAGGAGACATGGATCCCAGCCGCTAAAGATCATGAGTGCTCCGCTCGCTCCAGACGGATCAAAGAAAAGTCGTGGTTCCAGTGGGAGGAGCACTACACGATGAAGGCATGCTCGTGCTGCGGGAGACTCAACCGCGACATCACCAGCGAGAAGACCTTTTCATGCTTGAACTGCAGTCTGACGCTCGATCGTGACGTGAACACCGCGCGCAATATCTACCCGAAGAGCTAGCACCTGCTCACTCAGGCCCCTGGAGTCCGGGTGCCCGGAGATGCCAACTCCGCGGTGTTCGTTGCGCGTGAGCTTGCTCACACACATCGACCCGAAACAAAAGTGGGGTGTCTTCTAGGTCGAGGAAAGTCCTTTGGTATCTCGCGGGAACTTTGGGATATTTCGAGGCGTCAGGGTTTCCGCTCACTACAGGGCCTGTTCCTCAGTGAGCATGGTATGATTGACGCAGAAGAACTTGTGCAGAGGACTCCATCCCGGCCGACTTTTAGCCAGGTCAAGAGCCTGGAGTACCTCATTCTTCGGGTATATGTACGGGCCCGCAGCAGCTTCGACGACCTCAGTACGGAGATCCTCTCCCTCGAAGGAGCAGATGACATCACGTAACGAGGCGGACGCACTTTCACTAGTGGGAGTACAAAGCTTCCGGCGGATGCGGGGTTTTCCCGTACCTAAGGAAAACAGACTGGACGAGGTTTCTCCGCACAGCAGGCCCGATCTGGACGTCACCAAGTGCCAAGCTCAAATGCACTTCTGGTCCCACTCGCCAGCGCTACTCTCGACACGGCAGAGTATGCTGCCCACAGTCTACGATATTCAAGAGCGTTTACTCCACTGTCTCCTCCCGGTCAAGGTCTGCTTCTTCTTCCTGCATCAGAGAACTCCTGACGCGACACCATGTCCCTGGATGACCCGGAAATACTGGAGCGTTGCTTTTGATGGTACTGACGAGTACACCAGATGCGGTAACACCTTCGGCCACTCTGGTCTCCTCTCGTACGACAGCACTTGATCTGGACCGAGTTCCTCGTGGGCTCGAACGAGATACTCCATGAGCAGTGAGAGGTGTGAATACTTCCTGCTGTCTGGCTACCAGCGCGGAGACGATATGATCAACGTCTGTCTATCGGCACATTCTCGTGCAGAACGTGTCCCGACTTGCTGCTTGTCTGCCAACGTACCTGCGGTGACGAAGCGGCGGCCACGGCTGGATGTTGAAACGCGTGCTGCATGCCCCTTTTCCGAAGGCGCACCTACCGAGCAGCCTCTAGCTGGACGCGGCCGACTCGTTCGCTGGCTCCTTTCTGCCAGAGCTGAGCGACGCTGGAGAGATTATTTGGGTTCACTGGAGCCTGGCATTCGAATGCCAGGGCTCTCCAGCACAACAGGCGAAACTCAGCGCGGCAGACAGAGATCGAGTTTCGAAATCAGTGCGCGAGAGACCGCTGCAAGCGAATGGAGGCCTACAACCGCCACGGCTTCCGCCGTCTCGGGCGATGCCCGTGGCCTCACTAATGTCGGGCGACAGGTGCTGGCTGAGCTGCGTGCTTTGGGCCACGACGTGCGGGACCCGACTGATCGAGAATGGGCCAGACCGAGGTGGTCTATCGGGTGGCATCTGCTGAACAGCGCCGCTTGAGGGCAGGCCGCGTCCTCAAGACCATTCCCTCGCGTCCAGTGTGGCACTCACTGGCTTGGGCTACACGTGCCAGGCGCTTGCTCAACGCGCACTACTTGCACCTGTTTCTACTGTGGGCGTCACATCAGCCACCACGACGACCGACGCCTCGCTCGCCTGACACCTGCCCACTTCCACGTGCGCATCCGAACTGCAGCAAGCAAGGCAAGGCGCCTACAGCAAGCCTAAAACGCTGGGGTTTATCCGCGGCAGTCGTTGCTGCCTGCACCCAGCGCAGATCATGACCGCGCTGCTTGTGCCACCTTTGATTCGAAGGCAGACCGCTTCGAAAAGTCTCCGGCACGAGAGCGTTGGCGTGCCGCCCTGAAAGCGTGAGACACAGCTCGCAACTCTAGCGAGACCGCCTACAGATTCCGCCGAACCGTCCTGGCTTCGACGAGACCTCCTCTCTCGAACCTCGCTCAAGCCCTTCTCAGTGCACCGCCCTTTGGCTGCAACTCGGCCTCGAAGCTTAGTCGGATGCGAGGATCCCACCCTCGTGCGTGGCGCTGAAGCCGGCTCATTCCGACCTCGCCTCTCGCCCCTTGGCCCGGACGCGTTCGTGCGTCTGCGAGCTCCAGCGCCCAAGGTCTGCCAGCACGGCAGCACGCCAAGAGCCAGCGGCCGCGATCCCTCGCGAAATGAGCAGTTGGCGCTGTCTTCTGCGGCCGACAGCACCCGATTCCCCGCCAACTGCGGCCTCGTGGCGACCCCGAGCACACGACGGCGTCGGCCGCGAACGCGACGCAGTAACGGCCACGACACGCGCCGAAAGCCAGCGGTGAGCTTTGGACTCGTCCCCAATTGCCGCATCAAGCATCAAGCGTCAAGCGTCAAGTATCTGCACCAGCGCCGCGGTCTGTGGCACGCGGCCCACAGACTCTGCAGGTCCACGGAGTCGACCTCGTTCGCTCCGGAACTCTCCGTTTGGAACGCTGGCTGCTGACCGCGCCGTGTCGAGTTGCAAGCAGAGAATCCGGTATCGGGTGAGTCTGCTGCGGCTCAAGACGCCAGCAAGCAGCGCCGTGCCGCGACTGGGCAACACCAACAAGCGGCTGGGATTGCGACTCGGAGCGCGCATTCAACGACAGCAATGGCGCGTAAGCACTAATGTCGCCATATCAGTATAATTGAGTGGCTCGCCTGGAAAGAGTTTGAACATGTCCAGTGCGTCATCGGCAGACCCTCCAGAACGAGGACCAGTCTACCTCACCTTTCCAACGCTGCTGTCGCTGAAAACGCGACTTGAGCATGGATACCCGCTTCGTTGAGGCCACGCACTCACATTGGCAGCTTGCTGGAGACCGTGACTGCGCTTCGGAGGTCGTCGAGACGCGAACAGCGCCACTGGCCCTCCGCGTGGCTGACCGACCGGCAGCCATGGCGCTGGCGCTGGCGCTGCTCCCCCGACACCAGGCAGGGCTAGCAAGACCTCTACCGTGCAATGCCGGGCGAGAGCTTCAGCGGGCCCAAAGGGGATCCATCCGCTCTTCCGCGGTGTCTCTCTGCTGGGGCCGCCGACACATCCCCTGACTTCGGCGGGCGGTTCAGGTCCAGGTGCAGGTCCAGGTTCAGCGCGGCGCCACGAGCCAGCGACTCAACGCCGCGACACTGAACCCCTGCACCGCCGCCGTCGCGTGTGGCTGGCAGCGGCCGCGGATCCACTGCGCGCCGCGCGGACAGGCTGGCGCGCGCACGGACACGGCGAGCCGTGCAGCCATCCGCCGCCCGGATGTGGTCTGCTCAAACCGGCCAGCCGGGCTTGGTCTGCGTTGGGAGGTCGGCTTTGCCCCGGGTCTCCTGAGACTGGAGCATGTATGGTTGCACTCGGTGTATCGAGCCCCATAGTGAGTGCAAGAGAGTGGCGCGACATGGGGCGAAATATTCAGGGCCCCCGTTTTGAAAGCGGGGGATGGGGGTTGGGGCCGGTCGGGCGCGGGAGCGTCGCCTGCTTGGCCCGCCCGCACCCACGTCCGGCCAACTGTCCGCGTTCCAGGCAGCCACTTGCGCTGGAAGCCGCCGCCCGCATTCTCACCGCGCAAGTACCAGGTCCCTGCGCCAGTCCGAAGGCTGCAGTCACCCGCGCGAGGCGGACTCCGGCGCACTCCCACCCACCCCCACACGCACACTGCTGCTGGATTGGCTCTTGCGCCCGACCGCCGCGGTCCAACGGACCAACACTCTCTGTCTCGCGGTGGGGGTAGGGCCTCGGTGGCCCAAAAACTCGGCACCGGCCTCTTCCCCCCTGCTCGTTTTCTGCCCCGACCATAGAGAGGCCCAGTGTAAAACTGTCCCCCTTATTTGCGGTCTGACCTGCTGGGACCCCGGGTGCCGGCCGGCGCTGGTCACAGCTCATTCGTGGACTTGCTCGCTTGGCACACAGTTCGTCTGTTTGCCTGCAACGGAGACCGCCTCGCCGAGAAGCCAGCTTGCAAGCTCGTACCCCCCAGAGCCCGGAACTCGAGCTCACAGACGCGATGGACATCACGGTGCGCGTGGAGGTGCAGTACGTGGCGCCCGAGCACGCGCTGGTGCGCGACGTGCTGCGCATGTTCCGCTCGCCCGCCTGGGTGCGCTTCATGGTGCGCTACATCTCGCCACACCTCAAGAACGCCGCGCCCGCCGACAAAACCGTGCTCGACAGCCTCTCGCGCTGGACACTGCCTGACCCACACAGCAACAACGACAGCAACAGCAGCAGCAGCAGCAGCAGCAACAGCAGCAAGAAGCGCGCGGCGCCAGACTGCGACTGCGACTGCGACTGCGACGCGGACTCCTGCGTCATCTGCATGAGTGCGCTGCAGACCGAGCCCGAGATTGAGACCGAGCCCAAGACGGAGGCAGTGCCGGCTGTGCGCCTGCCGTGCGGCCACCGCTTCCACGCGCCGTGCATCCGCTCGTGGCTGCAGCTGCGCAGCACATGTCCGAGCTGTCGCTTCCAGTTCCGCAAGGCCTTCTCCGGCAGCTATGCCGTGCGCACGCTCAACTCGGCACTTCTGCTGCAGCCAGAGCACCGCGCGTTGGCTAAGGAAGCCGTGCTGCGCATGCCCGTGGGTCGCGAGACAGTACGCGCCGTGGTGAACGTGACGCTAAGCCAGTTGCCACCGGACGCGCCGCAGAGCCAGTACCCGTGCGTGCTCAACGCGTTGCTCATGCACGCCAACGGCGATAGCTTCACGGAGGCGGCGGCGCTGGGCAAGAACGGCGTGGAGGAGGACGCGGCGGCCACTCGCGTACGGCGCGCGGGCGAGCTGGAGGACGGCGACGACGACGTGTCATCACCGCCGCGTAACAAGCGGCTGCGGGTGGCTTGAGACCACAACACAGCACACAGCACAGCACACAGTGCCCACGCACTGAGGCGACGTTAGAGGTAGAGTAGCGGCGAGACTCCGCGGCTGTAAAGTATAGATATAGAGGGCGATATGCAGCTTCTTCTCCTTGTTCTCGCTCCCAATCTCCCCGCTTCCAGGGCGGTCCGGTGGAACGCCATCCCACGGCGCCGCCAGCCCCGAGGCTAGCTCCAGCTAGCTCTCCTCTGGGCCAGCAGATCCTTCCATCGAGGTCTGGTCGGCAGACCGCCACCACGGAGCCGCATACCGTAGACTTCTGCGCGGCCCGCGGCTGCCTCGAGGTCCAAGCCGAGCCAAGCAGCCTCGGCTGCAGTCTCCGGTCGAGGTGGCATCCGAGCTGCGTGGGACTCGCTCGCTGACCGTGGGAATCTCATGCGACAACACCACGCTCTTTCTGCCGACCCAGGTCGGCCGGCCCCGCTTCCAGGCAGCGCGCGCCGACATC